>BLSH010070945.1:2594212-2642195 GCA_018402905.1 Glandirana rugosa | reverse complement strand
TTATATAACCATGCCCTTTTAAGCCTCCCCCCCCCCCCCACACACCACACACACACACACACACTATTGGCAATGCTCACTATCCGCCGCAGCGTGCTAAGCATTTTCCTTTTGTTATGGTTCCCAAACAAGCCCCAGATCTTTTACAACCCTAGCACTGCCCCAGCCACAATGAAAAACATGACCACCCTTTGACATAGTGAACTAAGCATACCATATTTTTATTTTGTTTTATGCTATATCAAGCAATGGGGGCCAGCTTATGATCTTGCACACAGGCCCGCTGATTTCTTAAAATGCCCGTGATGCTCATGATACATTGTTGCAACAAAGTAAATAAACTGCAGCCCTTTCATCCTATTGGGGTTTATAGGCTTGCTGCTAGCAATGGTACTTGTCCATTGCCTCCAACATGCGGGGTTGTACACCTGTGACCATATTTTTATTTCAAATGATTTTGCTCAGCAAATTCCATTTGCGAGTTTAGCTGACTTTCAGTGACATTTAAGCCCATCAAGAGATGAGTATTAGAGATCTTCTGTTGCAGGGATCTGTTTGAATTCTTTAGAGGCCTGAACGTTTCTCTAAACTTTACAAATAAACCTTCATTTATTCACTATCACTTATGAGATTCTTTTCGATACCTGTTACATAATCAAGACAAATGCCTAGGAAGTGCATGGATCTTTTCAAGATAGCAGCCCATTAAGCATATGTTCAGGTATTGTCTAAAACCAGTTGTTGTGTGGCTATTTTATGAATGCTCTCAACCACTGAATTTACTTTCTTTGCTATGCTATGTGATGCACATAAACTTTACAGAATTTATGCTAAGAAGCTTCAAATACTAGAGGTGTGTTATAAAAAGTGAATTCTAAATGTGATGATTACCAGTGCTGAGTGCTACAGTAAAACTAGAGAGAAACACAATAAATATAATCACTCAGTTTAACAAAGTGATTTGTAAATTAGACTATTCTTTCTCTTAGAGACTCATAATTTCTTTAGTGCTGAAATAATTCATTTATATCCACCAAGCTCATGCAGAAGCAATCGGGTCTTATGTGTACAGTTTTTCTATTAGGACAATATTTTTTCTAACATTACATTTGTGTACATGCAGCACCATCTAGTGCCCACATGTTGAAGAATAGCCATAGTGTACATTTTATGTGTCATTTTTAAAGTTGCTGAGAAAGAGCTTGGTTTAGACAAGAGAAGGTTCAGAGCAGGCTTAAATGATGGGGCCCTCTACTTCATGACTAATAATTAAAATATGCGTTAATACTGGTATATACCAACACAAATGTCATTGTTTTCTTGTATTATGAAAGCAAGGGAAGTTCTTTATATTTACATTCCTATCTGGCTCACAGTGCTACATCATCAGAATATCAGATTTTAAAAAATGCGTGCAAGGGTTTTTTATGTAAATGTGGTCCCAGTTAATTTGTGGGGTAAATGCAGAATTGTTACCTAAAATGGTAGCCCCCCCCACCTGACCATAGATAGCAGCCATTTTTCCTTTTGCTTCTTTTTTAACATTGGTTTTAATCTTGCTGACCACATACACAAAGCATTTTCTTCCTGACCAGTTGTATAAGGAACACTATGACTCTATGAATTTTATTATTTGACTCCTTATATGCATTCTATTCATATTATATGCATTCTATGATTATATAATATTTTATATCATATAGAATTATATGTATTTAATATAATCCAATAATTTAACATTATTTAATGTGTTATTTAAATATCTAATATTTTAATGTAATTATTTATTTAATATTATGCTTTATATCATTATTATTATTATTATACAGGATTTATATAGCGCCAATAGTTTGGTCAGCGCTTTACAAAATGAAGGCAGACAGTACAGTTACATCACAATTTGGTACAAGAGGAATCAGAGGGCCCTGCTTGATAGAGCTTACAATCTAAGAGGAAGGGTCAATTGATACAAAAGGTAATAGCTGTGGGGGATGAGCTCATGTAGAAAGTAAGACAGTGTATTAGATAGAAGCAGGATAGGCTTCTTTAAAGAGAAAGGTTTTCAGGGAACATCTAAAGATGGATAGATTAGGAGACAGTCGGACAGATTGGGGTAGGGAGTTCCAAAGGATGGGAGAAGCTCTGGAGAAAGACTGGAGGCGAGCATGGGAGGAGGTGACAAGGGAGATAGAGATCAGGAGGTCTTCTCAGGACCGAAGAGGGTGGCTTGGTTGGTATTTTGAGACTAGGTTAGAGATGTAGCTGGGGGCAGACTGAGTCAGTTCATGTCCCATTTAATTGTATTTGATGTATAATTATATTTATATTGAATATATAATTATATTTAGATAATTACGTATACAATATCATATTTATATTGGATGGGATTGGCAATAGGCAGGGGGAGGTCCTTCCAGGACCATTTTTCTGTGGTTTGGCCTGCACAGTAGCCTCTCTATCTAGGTCTGTTACAATTGAGTACCTGCCAGTGTGGTCCAACTCAGGCTAACTTGCTGTTATGTGTGGAGCATTGTATATCGATTTTTCTAGCTCCTTGACTGGGTAATAAAGCCATACAGAATCCTTTACCCCTCCCTTCTAATAGTTCTTGTACTTCTTTCCTTTCTTCCCCCTCCCCACCCTCTTTTTTTCCTCCCTGCCTACCTTCTCATAGGTTAGTACTGTACAAGATAGATCTTGTTTGAGCAGCGCTTTTCCCTCTTATTTATCTTTACAATGTTTTACTATACAGTTTTTTTGCAGCTGCTGCTGTAGCCCATCTGCTGTGCAAAGGGTAAGGAAATTTGTTTATATGAACAACATTACTTGCTGTTCCAACAGCGCTTGCATAACATACTATGTGTCTCTTATTTTAAAGTGACTGTGCCTATGAAAGTGCCTTTATCTAATACTTGTGTTGAACCAATTTACGTGCAAAACTTTTAAAACATCATATTATTATGTGGTACAATTAAAACATCATATACAATTAATTCATTGTTAAGAATAAGTGCTGGTGCCTTTAAATACTATGCAAAAAGTCTATATTTCAAAAGTGCCAGTAATAGTTTGTTTTGAAGATAAAATTGAAGGTAAAAAAGATTTCTTCAGGGCAATCACAAAAAACTTCTTAGCTTTCTTAAATCATAAAAACGTGCCCGTGCCGTGCTGGGTGCTCGAATAAGATAAGTGGTTGTGGGTTTTTTCCCCGCTTACCAGACTCTGTGGACTCTCCTACCGTACGGTAGGAGAAGTCACTTGCGCTTTAGGTCTACAATCCGACCTGTGGATGTGGTGTCGTCTGCTTCCCTTGCTTCCTTTGTCCGTTAGCAAACCATTAGGAAATGAATAAAAAGAATCTCATCGCGTACCTCTCTTGTAAAAGGATTTATTAAGCCACTTTCCACAGTACAATTCAACAATCACACTGCAAGCGCTCCGTGAACACCGCCACTGAATGCTGGTGGTCACTTTCATTCCCGCCCACCTTCGTTTGCGCTTCACAGGAGCGTGGCTACGTACACCTTGGGTTCCACCTAACGCGTTTCGTCATATCCTGTGACGTCTTCAGAGCTCTGAAGACAGGTCGGATTGTAGACCTAAAGCGCAAGTGACTTCTCCTACCGTACGGTAAGAGACACATAGTATGTTATGCAAGCGCTGTTGGAACAGCAAGTAATGTTGTTCATATAAACAAATTACCTTCTCATAGGGTCTTTCTGAATAGACCTAGCACCTCCCTAGTTTTCCTTTCCCTATCCATCCTTGTGTGAGACCTGGGCTTCTGAATGACATCATCTACTGGTACAATGCCTACTCAGAGTCAGACCACCTGTAAATTGCTGCCCATTATGATGGTCTCCTGGAATGTGTGGGGGTTGAATAAACCTGAAAAGAGATCCAGAGTGTTGGGAGACCTCTGGAAGGAGAGTGCACATATAGCTCTCATACTGGAAACACACTTTAAAGGCAATGCTCACCCAAGAGCACCCATTGGGCATTTAAGGACCAAAGGGCAGATGACGCAGGTCACTTTTTCTTTGTAAATGGCTTCCTGGAAGGTATGGCCAAATCTCTTTTTTGGAGACATATCTTGAAGAGCTTACCACATTTGTAGAGGGGACATTGATTATAGGGGGAGATTTTAATGTAGTACCTGACCCTTTGCTTGATGTCTCCCATGCTGCCTCTCACCACTAATACTCTTTCTTACGCCGGTTTAAAAGCACCTCACTTTCTGTACAATTAGTTGATGCCCGGTGCATACTTCACAGTAAAGAAAGAGATTACTCTTATTATTCTGCAACACACAGATCCCACTTCAGAATCAACAATTTTTTTATCAAACATGCTGATCTCCCTAAGATGCAAACTGAATCGATAGGGCAAGGACGTTGTCCGACCATTCCCTTGTATGCTTGGACTTCTGTTTGCAGGCTGACTTGCACAGCATACGGCAGTGGAGACTCAATGACCAAGGCCAGCAGGGCCCCTGGTCTCGACTTCTAGACTATTGCATATTACAAAGCATTTCAGCAATGATTGGCCCACCCATTCCTGGAGGGCTTTAACTCATTTCTGGGTGGCAAAACCTTTCTGACGGATACTCTCAGAGCCACTATCATCGTAATACCAAAGGAGGGGAAGGACCTATACAACAATTACCACCCCATTTCTTTGCTTAACACCAATCTAAAATTGTTTTAAAAAAATTAGCTAACAGACTAATACCTTTATTCCTTAAAATTATTAACCAAGACCAAGTTGGGTTTGTGGAGGCAAAGGATAATAAGCAAAGGGTGAGCTGGCATGTGTAGGGCATGGGCGTGTCTCAGTCCCAAATAATAGATGCACAAAAAGACAATTGTCCACTGGTCTTTAACAAGGCACAGCCAAAAATATAAAATATACAAGAAATTTTATTACAAAAAAACAAATATTACAAACATTTAAAACCATAATGGATAATACCACTTAAATTAAAGTTATCGAGTGGACTCATTTGAAAGCTGTACCTACCATGAAACTTTTGACTGACCCCGAAAAGGTGCTCAGTTAAGTAGTTTAGACGTTTATGCTCTTAGTCTTAGCATCCGCAGGTGTAGAGGAAACATTTCTCACATGGGTCAAGGCCCTTTACTCAAACCCAACCGCGACAATTAAAATCAAAGGCACACAGTCAGAGCCATTTAAACTACATAACAGTACAAGACAGTGTAGCCCCCTATTGCTGCTTCGCTTTATTTTGACCCTGGAATCACTCTTTTGCAGGATTAGAGAAAACCCCAACATTGGTGGAGTGGTAACAAGACTTGGCAAACACAAAGTTGCAGCTTATGCTGACGGACAACCTATTATTTTTCCTAACATGACCACTAATATTGCTTCTCAGCATAAGATACTTTCAGTATAGTACATTCTCTTTTCAAATAGTTTTTGTTGAGTTTACAAATACAAAAAAGTCATGTTCACATAGCATATCAAAACATAGCATTTTAGGATTCGCATCATAGTGGGCTAACTTTCACACTATATTGATTAACCATCTCAATGAAGTAGTTCATATAGTTTAGCCAAGGATTATTGGTCATCCCCAAGTCCGAGAGGGCCCCCCCAAGGCGCCCCATCTGGGAGCTAACTGCACCACCAAGGAGGGCCCCCGGACCCAGAGAGCAACCCAGCCAAATAGTATTATCCAGTAAATTCAAATGTCTAGGTACAAAGTGCTCGTAGCCACTATGGAGTAAGCTGAGTGCATCATAACAGCAGATATGAACTAATATAACAAAAATAAACAACAAAAGGCAAACAAATAACAGTACCAGATGGAAAAATCACAGGAAATAATAGTCTCTTCCATGACTACTTTTCTTAAAATTGTCACTGGTCCTCTGGATAACACCTAGCCCAGTCTTTCCAATAGGCATTAAAATTTGAGATGGTTCCAGCCCTTACAGCAAAACTTCTTTCAAATGTATATTGTGATCTCACTCTATATATAACTTCTAAAACATTAGGGGCTTTAATAGTTTTCCATTTTGAGGATATAGTCAATCTCGCTGCAATAAATATATGGGTAGTAAGTGGTCTGTATTGCGTAGGCACATTATATATCCCCAAGTTAAGCAAAGCTCTGTTAGGGGAGGGTTGTATAATGATACCTGTTATTGTTGCAACTAGAAAGAATACTTGTTTCCAGTAGCTTTGGAGAGCTCTACATCCCCAGAATATATGTAATATATCCCCCTTCCTTCCACATTCCCTCCAGCAATTCTGGGGTTCCGAAGGGGAGATGTGGGAAAGTCTCACCGGAGTCAAATAGCTCCTATAGAGAATCTTCAATAAATTCTCCCAATGATTCACACAGTGGGAGTATTTATAATGTGATTGGATAGCTTCTTGTCATTCTCGTTGTGTGAAAGACGAGCCAAGCTCTTTTTCCCACATGAGCATACTAGAGATTTTGGAGAATATTCCCCTATATTGTAGTGTATTGTAAAGCCATACCAAACCTTTTGGTTTAGCAAAGCTGTCCGACAAGTAGTTCCATGATTCTCTATGCAGTTTGTAGTTTAGATTTGGATGGCTCTTGTGTATATGGTTGACCTGCATTGTAGAGAAAGTTTGCAGTTGGGGTTGTTTTGATACGAGTTCCTTATATGTCAAAATATTGTCCTGCAGTCAAGGCAATACTTTTAGATTTGGTATTAAATATTCGTAAATTTGAAGAGCCATATTATTACAGGTTATCAATGTTTCTGGAGGGACTATGGAGTGAAGCTTTCCACATGCTGTCCTCGTGGCTTTAATAGATGGGAAATCCTTGCATTGAGTTGTAATAGGTGTCAAGTGTGCTAGTAGCAGTGATGGGAGATGTCTGTTACCCACTATAAAGCGTTCAATGTTAACCCATAATTTATCAGATTGAGGTTCAAACCATGCCTAAGCTTGATCTAAGATCGCAGCATAATGATAATGTCTAAGATTTGGAAAATTCACTCCCCCTCTGGATTTGTGTCTGAGCAAAGTGGGGAAAGAGAATCTAGGCATTCTCGCCCCCCATAAGAATTTCCTGAAGAGTTTCTCAGCTGTTCTGAAAAACTGTTCGGGGATATTGATCGGAATGGTTCTAAAATAATACATAATCTTAGGCAGATAGGCAGAAGTATCATCTTCAGGGCTGCAACTTTGCCCATCCACGATAATTCGTAAGATGCTATGTGTTACAAGTCTTTTCCTATAGTCTCCAACAGTTTAGGGAAATTTGAATTGTATGTTTTGGAAGCAGGAGAAGAAAGTGTGATCCCTAGGTAGGAACCCACTGAAAGGGGTAGGTCAGTTTAAGCTGAGTGATCTGAGCTTTGGGTACGCCTATCGGCATAATTACTGATTTATTAACATTCAATTTATAGTAAGATGCATATCCAAATGTGTCTAATAAGGTGTAGACTGCCTTCAATGATGCAGCCGGATTGGTTAACACCTTCCCGACCAGCGCCGTAAATAGGCGGCGGTCGGGTTTGAGCGGCTGTACCGGGACATAGCCTGCACCTGCAGGCTATATCCTGGTATCATTTTTTAGAGCGGACGGTCGGCTATCCAGGGGTAACGACCGATCCGGCTCGGGAGCCGCTCGGTCGTTACCCCAGGAGGCGGGAGGGGACGCCCCCCCCCTCCCGCCGCCTTCCGCCGCTCTTCCCGGAGACCGGAGCGACGATCCGGCGCGTCCGCCGGCTGGAAGGAGACCTGATCAAAGCCGTAATCGGCTCCGATCGGGTCTCCTTCGGCAAATTCCGGAAGCGACGTCACAACGTCACTTCCGGTTTACACGGCGGCTAACGGCGCCAAATTTAAAAAAACGACAGTATTTAGAATCGCCATTTTTGGCGATCTGAATACTGTGAAGTGTAAAGGAGGGATGGGGGGGTCTTTTAGACCCCCCGGCCCTCCAAAAAGAGTACCTGTCACCATCTATTACTATCACAAGGGATGTTAACATTCCTTGTGATAGCAATAAAAGTGATCAGATTTTTTTTTTTAAAGGAACAGTGCTAAAAGTAAATAAACAAATGAAATTAAAAAAAAAAAAAAAAAAGATTTAAATCGCCACCGTCCCCGCGAGCTCGCGCAGCAAAGAAAACGCATACGTAAGTCGCGCCCACATATGAAAACGGTGTTCAAACAACACATGTGAGGTATCGCCGCGATCGCCAGAGTGTGAGCAATAATTCTAGCAAAAGACCTCCTCTGTAACTCTAACCTGGTAACCGTTAAAAATTTTTAAAGCGTCGCCTATGGAACTTTTTAAATACCGGACTTTGTCGCCATTCCGTGAGTGCGTGCAATTTTCAACCAGGTCATGTATGGTATCTATTTACTCGGCGTAACATCCTCTTTCACAATATGGAAAAAAATTGGGCTAACTTTACTGTTGTCTAATTTTTTAGCTCAAAAAAGTAAAATTGTTCCAAAAAAATCGCGCTTGAAAGACCGCTGCGCAAATACCGTGTGACAAAAAGTATTGAAACAATCGCCACTTTATTCTCTAGGGTGTTTGAAAAAAAAATATATAATGTTTGGGGGTTCTAAGTAATTCTCTAGCAAAAAAAAATGTTTTTAGCTTGTGACCACCAAATGTAAAAAAGTGGCCCGGTAGGTAAGTGGTTAATGTTAATACTACATCATCGGCGAATAACCCTATCTTATGAGAGATTCTCCCAATAGTCACCCCTTTTATGCTGTCGGAAGACCTAACGGCCTCCGCCAAGGGTTCCATCAATAGAGAAAATATCAACGGAGACAAAGGACAGCCCTGGCGGGTGCCGTTAGTTATGTGGAATTTATCTGACAGTGCATTTGACGTGTACACTCTAGCTGAAGGTTTTGTGTAAAGTGCCATGATAGCGTTAATTATAAAGCCTTGCAATCCAAATTTTTGCAGGGTCGACTGGAGGTAGCCCCAGTGTACCCTGTCGAATGCCTTTTCAGCATCTAGCGCCAGGACTACAGTGGGTACTATATGTGTCTCGGTTATTTGGATAATGTTAAAGAGCCTACGCGTGCCATATGGCGCCTGCCTACCCTTAAAAAATCCAACCTGATCAGATTTAATCAGTTCCGGGGTAACGGCAGCCAAACAATTGGCCAATATTGTGGCACAGATTTTTAAATCTGTGTTTAACAGTGATATTGGTCTGATGTTTTGAGGGATGTCCATTTTTTCCCCAGTTTGAGTATAGCAATAATCGTTGCTTCAAGCATTTCCTCTGGAACAGAAGCAGATACGACCATTTTATTAAACAAGGCTGTTAAATATGGGGTAAGGATTGGAGCAAATGTTTGATAATATTCTGCTGTAAATCCATCCTCCCCAGGCGATTTATGTGATGGAAGGGACTTAATTGTGTTGCTAACCTCTTTATCTGTAATGGGTGCATTGAGGGCTGTAAGCGCATCAGCAGTCAGGGTGGGCAGCTTAACTGAGCTTAAGAAGTTATTTATGATAGAATCATTAGGTTGGGGAGTACCTTTATCAGTAGCCAGATTATAAAGACCACGGTAATATTTTTGAAAAGAGTTGGCAATTTGATTTGGGTGGAATACTAAATTTCCAGTGTGCGGGTCTGTCATAGAGCATAGTCTAGCTTGCTGGTGGCGTCTACGTAGGTAATTGGCTAAGAGCTTGCCCACCCTGTTGCCATGAGCATAGTACAAGTTTTAAGGCGTTTCAATGCGAGGTGATGCTCTGCCAACAGGGCAAGTCTTAATTGTTGTCTACAATTATTAAGCTCAACTCAAGTTGTAGGAGTGGTGACCTGTTTATTCTGTAATTTTAGAGATTTGAGGCGAGTTAGTAAGTGGGTAATATTTTTAGCCTTCTGCTTCTTTTCCCTAGCAGCCGCCTGAATCAACAGTCCCCTGCTATAAGCCTTATGGGCACACCATAAGTATATTTTGTTAGTATCACTCTTGAACAGAGCAGAAAAGTAATCTTTAAGTTGCTGAGACAATCTTCTCGAATAGTAAGAATTTGTAAATATCTGTATGTTGTTTCTCCATAAGTATGCTGGATTATTATCTTTTTGTTATTTCAATATTATAGAGATCGGAGCGTGGTCTGACCACATTATCCGGTGAATAGTCACTTCAACAGTTCTTTGTAAAAGAGGGAGGTCTGCTAGAAATAAGTCGATTCTCGAGTAAGAGTTATGAGGTGCTGAGTAGAATGTGAAATCTTTCTCTGTGGAGTTGATACACCTGCATATATCATGAAGATTCTCTTTGTGTAGAAAGGGTCTCAATTCATATCTGCATGTGGCTTTAGGATTTGAACAGTCCATTGCTTTGTCAACCACACTGTTGGAATCCCCACACATGAGAAGGGAGCCAGTAGCAATTTTGTTTATGCGTCTTTTAAGTGACCTCAAAAAAGCTGCTTGACCCTGGTTGGGTGCATACAAGTTGACTATTGTATACTTGGCATTATTAACCGTGCAGACCAGAATCAGAAATCTGCCTTTAGCGTCCTCGACTACCTCGACTACCTCCTCGACTACCTCCTGGAGTTGAAACGCCACGGATTTGTTGATTGCTATAAGCACTCCTCTTTTTTTAATATGCGCACAGGCAGTGAACATGTATGGGAATGCTTTGTCCGTGCATTTAGTCTGTTTGTTTATGGCAAAGTGTGTTTCCTGAATGCACACTATATCCCCCTTAAGTTTCCCCTTAAATTGTTTCACTTCTTTCCACAGCTCGTCTCTTATAGGGACTATTAAGTCCGTGGGCATTGAGGGATATTACCTTCATGGTCATCTTGGCATAAGGGTTCGCTTCTTAGTTGCTTTAAAATAAAAATAGGAGGTGTAAGTGATGCTGTAAAGTTACCTGTCAGAGGAGGCTTTGAGTACAGGTGTGTCATCGGTTGCAGGACCAGTTGTAGAAGGTGTTCCGTTTTAAGAAGCAACCGAGAGCCAATTCAAGTTTCTTTTGTTGAGCTTCTGGTACTAAACAGACAAAAAAAAACTAGAGAAAAACAAACAAGAAAACGTATAAAAATGTGAAGAAATTCACAACGTGTGAGCATGTCACGTAATCACTGTGGGGGTCTTGCTCCCGAAGACCTTCCCCGCCATCTAGTAGTAGAGCCAGGTAAGGCAGGCTCTTAAATGTTATTGCTTGTATCTACAGTCATCCATTTTTAAATCTTTGGCATTCAGGTGAGATTTCATGCACTGGATATTTGCTGTGTATTGTCTCCTCATCAGAAATATGCTTTCATTGTCTAGCCAGTTTTAGGCCATTCTCCAAGTTAGTGATTGAGTATGTTTTAAAATATGTGCTAAAACAATCCCCTCTAGGATCAACAAATTACTCACACAGACCAATCCCTCAAATCCAAACAAGAATCATGGATCAGTCAGTGTGTGGAGGCTGCTGCCGTATAAGTAACTCAGAGGTACCTTGTAGATTGGATATATATAAACATGTGCTGCGCCACCATAACAAATATATAATAATATATATGTGAATACAAAAAGTGACAATACCTACAAATCACATCCACTCAATGTGAGATAATGTACAAAATTAACAAAAGTAACATCGCTTCAAATAATGACCAAACTTATGTGAGAAGAAAAAAATCTTTTTGGTGAAAGAAATTTTGTGAGAAAAATTCCTGAATTAAATACTTCCAGTTCATGAAATAAATGCAAAAGTTCTTAGATAAATTGCGAATATTCAATAAAGTTCATCCCAAATACTGATAAAACAAATATGAGTGCTCTGTGCTCCAAACCAAGTGCAAAGAAATACAATTCGTGGTGCTCGGTGACAGCCCCCTCATGTGGCCCCACTCACCAGAAAAAATGGACCCCCAGCTTTGCAGTCTGGGGGTCACAATAAGCTTATTCCTGGTTATGGTCACCCAAGATATCCAAGACAGATGGTGTAGGGTCCGTTCCTAATAGGCTGCAACCTCTGGGCTCCACTCCTCCATAAGTACTCAGAATAAAGAAACGGCTTCCATAGTGAAGTACGTAACAAAACGTTAACTGCGCAATCAAACTAAAACTTACAAGATTGACAGACGATCTCCTGCTTGTTCTCCTAATGCTGTATGATACGTGCGGCGTATGGCTCCAGCGTGCGTTCCACCACGGGCGGACGTGACGTCAGTAGATGCGGAGAGCCGGAAGTGACGCCAATGCGTTTCACTCTCAATTTACGAGCGTCATCATGGACCACGTCCGTGATGACGCTCGTAAATTGAGAGCGAAACGCGTTGACGTCACTTCCGGCTCTTACACAAATTATTCCCAGAATATTTCCCGATATGTTGACGGTGTGGGGAGGAGGAGGGCACTATGCTCCATATTTTCTAGACTTGCCCAAGACTCTCAGACTTCTGGTCGCAAATTAGACACTATAGGGTTGATTTACTAAAGCTTGAAAGTGCATCTCCTGAATGCAGCAAAGGTGTGTGTCACAATATACTGGCCCTTGCTGCCCCTGAAAGTGTAGTTTGCCAAGATAAACAAAACTTGCCAAATGTAAATACTCCTGGCATCAACTAATTCTAGGGAAGAGCGCTGTTGCAGAACTTGTGTCACGATCCTGCTGGTGGAGTCTGTCTTAGCAGGGAACAACCACTCTTACACACCCGATTCGGGGACCCCTGGTAGTGTAAACAGGGAGTCCGAGAGTGCGGGATGGCACGAGGGCTGGATGGTCACTGGTGGTGATATGAGGCTCCAGAAGGTGGTGCTGACAGAAGAGTGGTCGTGCAGGCTGGGTCGGCAACTGGCGGGTCAGAGAGGCATGGAAGGGGCAGGCGGAAGAATAGTCAGAGTCCAAGCAGAGTTCATTCACAGGCTGGCGGCAAGGTACAGAAGGGTCAGACAAGCGGATGGTCGTAGATAGCCGGGGTCGGTGCAGGCAGATAGGTAGCAGGTCAGGGCAAGCCGGGTCGGTACAAAGGAACAGGAACAACACAGAAAGCAGGTTTCAGGTAGGAGAGCTGAAGCTCACAGGTACTCAGATGCTGTAGAAAGGACAGCACCTGCTGACAGGTGCAGGAGGCTTAAAAAGGGCACACGGAAGCGCATGAATGGCAAAAAAATGGCAGAAAAGTCCAGAACATGGCCTGACTTCACCAGGCCAATCTTTTCCTAACATTGCCCCCCCAAGGGGCAGCCTCCGGATGCCCAGTTTGGCCAGCTTGGCAGGGTTGTTATCCCAGAAAGCTTGGATGCAGTCATTAGCATGAAGATTGGTTTCGGGCTCCCAAGAGCACTCTTCCGGCCCGTAGCCCTTCCACTTTACAAGGTACTGAACCACACCGCCCCTTTTTCTACAGTCAAGTACAGACTCGACTTCAAACTCCTCTTCTCCATCGATCAAGACAGGGGCAGGGGGAGCGCCAGCTCTATTGGGGAAGGAGTCCGGGGTCACCGGCTTAAGCAGAGACACATGGAATACCGGGTGTATTCTTAGCGACTGCGGGAGATCCAACTCAAAGGACATGATTAACTTTCCTCTTAACTGGGAAGGGACCAATGAACCGTGGGCCCAACTTCTTGGACGGGCAGGACAACTTAAGATTCTTGGTGGAGAACCAAGCTTTGTCACCAGGCTGGAGGTTGAGTTCACCCCGTTTTTTCTTATCGAAAGTAGCTTTCGTTGTTTCCTGTGTCTTGGCAAGTGTCTCCTGTAGCAACTTCCAATTGGCCCTGAAAAGTTGTGTGGCCTCGTGAACTGCAGGTAACGCTGTCTCCTGAGCAAGACTGGGAAGCAAAGTGGGGTGGAACCCGTAATTAGCCCAGAAGGGGGACTGCTTTGTTGCAGAGTGCACCAAATTATTGTAGGCGAATTCCGCCAAGGGTAACAGTGAGCACCAATCATCCTGAGATTAGGCTGAGAAGCAATGGAGGTATTGCTCCAATGTCTGGTTTGTCCTCTCAGTCTGACCGTTGGTCTGGAGGTGGTATGCTGTTGAGAAGGAAAGGTCGATCTCCAGGGCAAAACAGAGGGCCCTCCAGAAGCAAGATGTAAACTGGACCCCCCCCGGTCAGACATGATATTAACTGGCACCCTGTGGAGCCGAACAACTTCCTTGAGGAAAATTTTGGAGGTCTCTTTTGCAGTGGGAGTGCCCTTCATTGGGAGGAAATGTGACATTTTTATCAACCTGTCCACTATGACAAAAATTGTGGTGTATCCTTGAGCCGGGGGCAGCTCCACAATGAAGTCCGTTGATATTTTAGACCACGGCCGGTCAGGAATGGGGAGAGGTCTTAACAGCCCCCAGGCTCGGGCTTTGTCCAACTTATTTCTGGCACAGGTGCAGCAGCAGCGGACATAAGCCAAGCAGTCATCAGGAAGCAATGGCCACCAGAAGGAGCATGATACAAGCTTGGCAGTTTTCCGTGAGCCGAAGTGTCCGGCTAATTTATGGTTGTGGCACAGTTCCAGTATGGCAGGGCGGAGCTCCTTGGGGACAAAGATTTGATTCCGGTGCCACCAGAGACCATCCTTCCAGGTTAGCCCTTGATCAGATAATCCTGGTGAACAGGCTGAGGATCTCCGAATCCGGGACAGCAGATCCTCCTCGGTAAGCAGGAAGTTCCTGGGTTGTAGGATAGTGTCGGGGGGAGCGGTAGTTCCCGACTCCGAAAACATCCGAGACAGAGCGTCGGGCTTGTTATTCTTCACCCCCGGCGGAAGGTCAGGTGGAACTGGAACCTCGAAAAGAAGAGTGCCCATCGGGCCTTGCGGGGTCTGAGTCTCTTGGCCGTTCGGAGGTACTCTAGATTGCGATGATCCGTGTATATCAGAACAGGATGCTGGGCCCCCTCCAACAAGTAGCGCCATTCCTCCAAAGGCGCCTTAATGGCCAACAACTCCCTGTCTCCGACATCGTAATTCTTCTCCGGAGCTAAGAGCTTGCGGAAGAAGAAGGCCACAGGATGGAGGAGAACCCTGGTCCCCTGCCACTGAGACAGGACCGCTCCCACCGCCATTTCAGATGCGTCCACTTCCAAGACATAGGGCACAGTAGCATCTGGATGCTTCAGGATTGGCGCTGTAGTGAAGAGCCTTTTTAAGGCTTGGAAGGCGTCCTGGGCCTCTGCTTACCAGTGGAACCGCTGACCTTGCTTAGTGAGTTGTGTAATCAGGGCGATGATGGCCGAGAATCCCCTTATGAATCTCCTGTAAAAGTTGGCAAAGCCGACAAAACGTTGGACCTCTTTTTTGTCCACAGGTGCCCACCAGTCCAGAATAGCTGATACCTTCTAAGGGTCCATGGTAATTCCAGAGACAGACAGGATCAGTCCAAGAAAGGAAATTTTGGGGTGCTCAAATGCGCATTTTTCGGCCTTAGCATACAGCCTTTGCTGTCGCAGGCGGTTGAGGACACACTGGACATGCTGACGATGCTCTTACAGGGTGGAGGAAAAAATCAAAATATCGTCCAGATAAATAATAACAAAAAGATCCAGATAATCTCGGAACACATCGTTGACCAGATGCTGAAAGGTAGCGGGGGCGTTACAGAGTCCGAAGGGCATGACGAGGTACTCGTCATGGCCGAAACTAGTCCGAAAGGTAGCTTTTCACTCGTCCCCGGCAGGGGACGTGGAAGGTCAGATGAACCCCTTGGCCAGGTTTTCATCCAAGTAGGCCTTGAGGGCGGTTAGCTCATGTTCGGATAGCGGGTATATGCAGCCGAAAGGGACCTCAGTTCCAGGGAGCAACTCAATAGGGCGGTCATAGGCCCTGTGGGGAGGTAGCTGGTCCGCCCCTTTCTTACTGAACACATCGAGGTACTCATGGTAGACAGGTGGCACAGTAAGATGGGTTTCCGAGTCGACGTCAGAGTCTAGGCTCAGGAGAGAGGGACCAACATCCCTGGACAGGAGCAGACAGTGTTGTTCACAGTAAGGGGACAGGAATTGGATGCGCCCCGAGGACCAGTTTATGTTGGGGCTATGTGCCCGAAGTTAGGGGAGCCCCAAAATGACGGGGAACAGGGGTGAGGCTATGGCATCGAGGATGAGCAACTCCTGGGGTCCCTGGGGTGTAGATGCCGGAATAGGTTGGGTTTCCATGGTGACTTGGCCAGATTTAATGGCCGACCCATCGGCCAGGCGGACCGTCATCTTATGCGCTTTGGGGCATCTGGTGTAGCCCCAGAATCAATAATCGCTGACACTTGAACGCTCCCTCCGGGCAACTGCAAAGAAACAGATGGTGTCAGATGAGACATATTAGTACAGGCTGGCATTGAGTCCAGGTTGGCCGGAATGGGCATCATCCAGGTTAAGCGTGAAACAGGAGAGGGTCCTATGGCTCGCTCTGCCCAGTGTTCCCTGAGCCGCCAATCAATCTGGATGGCCAAATTAATTAAGACATCCAGGGTCGCAGGCAATCCGACACGGGCAAGTTCATCTTTCAACGACTCAGCCAATCCCATCCTGAACTGGTAGCAGAGCGGAACTCTGCTACGTAATCCTCCGACCCTGCTGTAGGGTGTGCAAGGTGGCCTCGGCTGTGACCGCGAGGTGGGGATCCTGGTACAGCTGAGCCATGGCATTGAAGAAGGCATCCAGGGTGACGACTTTGGGTGCTCTCTGTTCCCAGTGGCGATGAGCCCAGACCTGGGGGTCACCCTGCAACAGGGAAATGACCAGGCCCACCTTAGTGTTTTCAAGAGAAAAGGTGCATGGCTGCAGACCCAGGTACAATTCGCAGGAGCTGCGAAAGGTCCGAAACTTGCTGCGGTCCCCCGCGAACTTGTCGGGCAAGGGGACCTTGGGCTTGGAAGGCAGCGCCACAATGGTGCGGCCCGCGGCGGCACCACCTCCGGATGCGGAGGGCACAGAGAGCTCACGCATTTCCTGAACTTCTCCCTCCAGCTGGGTGTAGCCCTCCTGCAGGTTTTTCACTGCATGTGTGAGCCCGGCCACATGGATACACAGTTAGTCCATGGGTGAGGGTGTTCCCTGTGCAGACTCGGACATGGCTGTCCGTTACTATCACGATCCTGGTGGTGGAGTCTGTCTTAGCAGGGAACAACCACTCTTACACACCCGATTCGGGGATCCCGGTAGTGTAGACAGGGAGTCCCAGAGTGTGGGATGGCACGAGGGCTGGATGGTCACTGGTGGTGATATGAGGCTCCAGAAGGTTGTGCTGACAGAAGAGTGGTCGTGCAGGCTGGGTCAGCAACTGGCGGGTCAGAGAGGCATGGAAGGGGCAGGCAGAAGAATAGTCAGAGTCCAAGCAGAGTTCGTTCACAGGCTTGCGGCAAGGTACAGAAGTTTCAGACAAGCGGATGGTCGTGGATAGCCGGGGTCGGTGCAGACAGATAGGTAGCAGGTCAGGGCAAGCCGTTTGGCACCGTTTCATGTGCGGGTGCGTGCACGGGAGCGTGTTAACACGCGTGAATGGCAAAAAACGGCAGAAAAGTCCAGAACATGGCCTGACTTCACCAGGCCAATCTTTTCCTAATAACTTGGTTCTACTGGAATGAGTTCACTTGCTCTTCAGAATATTGTGATATTTGGAGTTCACAGGTATAATATCCATGGTGATCTGTCTCCAGAGATTAGAGATACTGAGAATAGTTTTGTACTCTTGTGAGGAGCCCATTCCTCACACATATCCCCATCCCCCATTTCTCTTTCTCCGCTGTACATTACCTTCCCTTTTTGTTTTCTCTCTTCCATTTATAATTTCAGTCTTATTGACTAATTCTTTCTTCTAAACACCTTGAGGTTCTCTGGCATACATGGGAGGCTCTACCTTGACCTGCATTAGAGCTCTGTGGGGATTCCTTCAACCCCTGTATCCTTTATTAGATTCACCTTGAGACACTTTTATTAAACATTGTTAATATGATTAAATCCTGCTTGAGAGGAGATATGATAGCGGTATACAAATACTTCAATGGTGATCCCAGAGTAGAAAAAAAACTTTTCAGTCTCAGGGAGTGTAAGAGGACCTGGGCCACACAACAAGATTGGAGGAGAAGGGGTTTTAATCTTAAACTGCGTACAGGGTTTTCACTGTCAAGGCGATAAGGATGTGGAGCTCTTTTCTACAATTGGTAGTGTATTGATATTTTTAAAAGACTCTTGGACGTGCATCTTAGTGAACACAAAATACAGGGATATGGGAAATGATTATCAACACTGACACACATACACCTGCACAGGTTAAACTGGATGGACTATTGTCTTTATTCAACATTGCTTACTATGAAAGACCATCAGAAGGTGGTTCCCTCTACAATAGCTGGTAAGAGCCCAATGTTCTAAACCATCACATGTAGTACATTTATATAACAGAAGTGCCTTTTTCTTCCATGTGTGCTGTATTTGTACCTTTAAAATGAAAATAAATATTTTTTTAAAAAACTATTTTCCACCAGTAATGGCTTGCTAGATGGACAGAAAAAAAAATGTGTCCCTGGAAATGTTTTTGAAATGTTGGTAACATTGTGTATGTAATAAGTAAAACAGCAGCAGTGTGCCGTGGTCAACAGTACTACAGTATGTGACACTCATGGTTTAAGAATATAAGGAATATAAACTAATAGATAAAACAAAAAGGCAAATAGACAGTGGGAGTAAAAATGTAAGTGGAAAGAAAAAATGCCCCAGTGCCAGTGGAAAGAAAAAATGCCCCAGTGCCAGTAATCAATAGGAGGAATAAAGCCCCAAAGTTAGTGTTTGGAGAAAAATGCCTTAATGTCAGTGGTCAATAAAATGAAATAATCTCCTAACATCAGAGGTCAGTGGGAAAAAAAATATGTCCTAATACTATAGGAAGGAAAAAATAACTGTGAGTCAGTGGGTGAAGAAAATCCCCAATGTCAATGGTCAGTGGGAAAAAAATGCTCCAGTGCCAGTAGGAGAAAAATATGTTACAATGTCAGTTGTCAGTAAGAGGAACAAAAATGTGCTGGAGTAGGGGTTAGTGGAAGGAAAAAAACAGAGGTGAGTGGGAGAAAAATAATGCCCTGGCATTAGTGGTAGGAAAAAAAAAATCCCAGTGTCACCAAGATAAAAAAAAAGCCCCACTTTTAGAGGGAGGAAAACAATGCCCCAGTGTTAGTGGGAGGAAAAAAAACCCAGGCATCAGTGAGGCAAACATGTCCTGACACCTGTATTGGTTTGTAAGAAGAATGGCTCAACTTTGGTAGTCAGTGTGGAAAAAAACAGATGCCAGAGGAAAAACTGGTGTAAGTGGAAGAAACAAAATGCCCTAACATCAATGGTTATTAATAGGAAAAAATGCCCTGGCATTAGAGGTCAGTGGACAGTAGGAGAAAGAACACTCTGACATCAGTGGCCAGTGGAAGAAAATAATGTCCAGATGTTGGTGATGTTGGGAAGAAAAGATGGGGGATAAGAGGTGCGCTAAAGGTTTTAGAGGAGGTCTACTGGCACTGCAGCAGGTTGAGGAACACTGTGGGGGATGAGAGTTCTGGAGCAATCTAGGGCACAACGGGGGGGGGGGGTGGGCTCTGCAGGGGGCTGGTAGCCTTGCAGCAGGCTAGGGATACTATGAAGGACTGAGGAAATCTGAAGAGCTCTGAAGGGAACTGTGGAGGCTGGGGGCATAATGGGCCTATGCCTTAATAAACATGCCATAAACATAAAAATGCCATAATCTGCATGTATGAGGGTTCTGCAGAAGACTGGGGGGCTGTTGAAGAGGCTCAGGTCTCTGCAGTAGGTGAGGGAGTACCTGATGTGTTTGGGGACTTTTGCAGGGGAAAGTGATACTGTCTGGGGCTAGTATACTTTTAACAGTGGTTTGTGTACAGCAAATATTCCTCTATCCTCTCTGCTCTACCACATTTTCAAACCTTTCAAAAACACAAAAAAGATTTTTAAATTCTAAAAAGCAGGGGGAGAGCACAACAGATTAGTATGTGAAAATACAAGTAAAAAAATAAATAAACACACATTTTCTGGATTCTGCATCCGAAAAAGAAATAAAGTTATAGTGTTGATGTACAGGCCCACATTTTCCAGTACTCCTGAACTAAGCTATAACCATGGGTATGTGCATACTCACGCACTAAGCAACGACACCTAAGTACAGTATCTTAGGACTTTATTAAGAAAAATGGTAGCTGTGTGTGTGTATTTTTACTCATAGGGAGAGGTGGGGTAAGAGCATTCTAAAATAGCCTCCAAACTAATGCATGAGTAGCCCTGACACTGAAATATAAATTACTGTATTACAGAAGCTTCAATATCGAGGAGCGCTAAAGTCCTTTCTATCTCCAGGAACAGAGGGGCTCCATTGTGCTAACAATATAATATTCATATTCAGTTAGGGTCGTGCACAGGAGTAAGCACTAACCCCCAAAAAAAATTGCTATTGGTCCTCTAACTGATCAAAACTCGCCTTTGAATTCCAGTAAAACATAAATGAGGTAACCCCAAAATAAATCTTTCAAAACCTCTCCACAATAACCATGGAAAACCCAATTGAAAAATCGTGCGCCAAATGCTAAAGAATGTTTTGCTCGATTAGAGCTTCATCAGGGGTGCTAAACAAATAATAAGGCTAAAAATGTGCAGCAGACAGCCACATGGCAAATGGCCTATTTATTTACAATGAAATGTTCCACCAGTCAGGAGACAACAAAACATGCCATAGTAGATAGAACATATAGTAGTGCAAGCTTTTCATCTTAGTAGAAGGACTTACTGCAGTTTTATTTGTCAATTTATAATCTAGGCAGAAAAACAAGCAATAAAGTAGAACCCTTTTTTTCGTGGTAGTGCCTACACTAACAAGCATTGCTATGGTCAATACATTAATTTAGAAGTTGTTTTGAACCTATATATTTTTTCAGTTTTGGATAGGCCAGAAAAAGGTTTAGTACCTTTGTTAGGTCTTAATTTTTGTCTGTGATCCCATTGGGAAACTTTTATGTCTGCCTGGAGCTTATATTTACTGTAAGACTGCTTTCACACTGAGGCAATTTTCAGGCATTTTAGCACTATAAATAGCTCCTGTAAAGCACCTGAAAACTGCCTCCCATGCCACCCAAGTGTGAAAACTTGAGTGCTTTCACACTGGGGCAGTGCGCTTGCATGACGTTAGGAAAAGTCCTGCAAGCAGTATCTTTGGGGCGGGTTGGGAATGCTGTATACTCTTGCCCATTAGAATGAATGAGGAGCACTTCCAAAGCGCCTGAAAAGCGATTCGGAAGTACAGTAACACAGACATTTTTAACCCCTTCTTAACCCCTTCTTGGGGGTTAATAGTGGCCACTTAAACAGCAGTAAAGCACTGATAAAATGAGCGGTGCTCTACCACTAACGTGGCACGGCCCCAGTATGAAAGGAGTCTAAATGTTAGATGTTGCCCATACATAGCTTTTGATTTTATTTGTTCCTGATAGCACTATCTCCAAAACATATTCCTTATCTAGAAATACAGAATACTACAAAAGAGCATGCAAATTCAAAGGTAGCAAGACCTGCATGCAGGGAGGCAGTATGATTTGATGCGATGAAACAACGTAGTTTAGGTAAAATTTCCCTTTAAATATTCCCCTATTGCCCAGGGGCTGTGTATTCACTCCAAACACACAAGTGAGTGGCAATTTAAGGGTTATACTATGTACATTTTTGAAAGTTTCCAAATTTTTAAACTGATGTGTACCTTTCTTTTTACCTATTGTAAAAATACATTTATTGTACATCTATCATGAAAATATTTGTACAAATAGAGGCTGTATAACAAACCCAAATAAATATAAAAAGGAATTTTTGGAATAAAAAAAATGAAAAAGGAATAATGTGTAGCGCCAATATTAAATAAAGTGCAAAAAAAGTCTGTGTATAATAATAAATGTGTAAAGTCCCAAATTAAATTAGTTTCACAGTGATTCTGAAAGGTGAATAGTGAAATCAACCATCCGATGCCATAAAACATGTTGACTCTTCTAAAATTACTCAAGAAATCAGCCACTAACTCTTAGTGAAGTCAGCACTAACTAGAAACAATGGCTGTCTTTAAAACAGCATCAACGCCTGTAACACATGGAAAATATCTCTGAAATTTGTGCAGCAACCCGCATTCAGTGGCACCTTCTGATGTACTCCAACTAGGGCAAACAAAGCTCAACACGAGCCAAAAGTGATCTCCAATAGTGTAGTATTTATTTAAATCAGGTTAAAAACACAATAATGCATATAACATACGATACACTCACATCTTGATCATGCAGCGGCGTGACGTCAGCACTAAAAACTCTGCCCCAACGCATTTCACCCAATAGGATGTTATAAAAGGGTGCTCTAGTAGTGACATCAGCCATCTTTAAGTAGCCTAGCCTGGTCCACCCAGTCACAGGTGTAAAATAATACGGATGTAATGCCCAAGTCAGAAGTGGTGATTCAGACATTTCTGAGTCGACCTAACAAGATCTCCGGACAGAATATTGGATTAAAGAAAAATTGGTTCTGAAAAATGTTCAGAATTAATGTAACACACCACCAATAGATTACAAGATGAACACTCATAATGCTCAAGACTGCATATACAGTATCTCACAAAAGTGAGTACACCCCTCACATTTTTGGAAATATTTTATTATATCTTTTCATGTGACAACACTGAAGAAATGACACTCTGCTACAATGTAAAGTAGTGAGTGAACAGCATAGTATAACAGTGTAAATTTGCTGCCCCCTGAAAATAACTCAACACACAGCCATGTCTAAACCACTGGCAACAAAAGTGAGTACACCCCTAAGTGGAAATGTCCAAATTGGGCCCAATTAGTCATTTTCCTTCCCCGATGTCATGTGACTCATTAGTGTTACAAGATCTCAGGTGTGAATGGGGAGCAGATGTGTTAAATTTTGTGTTATTGCTCTCTCATACTGGTCAATGGAAATTCAACTTGGCACCTCATGGCAAAGAACTCTGAGGATCTGAAAAAGAGAATCATTGCTCTACATAAAGATGGCCTAGGATATAAGAAGATTGCCAAGACCCTGAAACTGAGCTGCAGCATGGTGGCTAAGACCATACAGCGGTTTAACAGGACAGAATCCACTCAGAACAGGCCTTGCCATGGTCGACCAAAGAAGTTGAGTGCACGTGCCCAGCGTCATATCCAGAGGTTGTCTTTGGGAAATAGATGTATGAGTGCTGTCAGCATTGCTGCTGAGCTTGAAGGGGTGGGGGGTCAGCCTGTCAGTGCTCAGACCATACGCCGCACACTGCATCAAATTGGTCTGTATGGCTGTTGTCCCAGTAGGAAGCCTCTTCTAAAGATGATACACAAGAAAGCCCGCAAACAGTTTGCTGAAGACAAGCAGACTAAGGACAATTACTGGAACCATGTTCTGTAGTCTGATGAGACCAAGATAAACGTATTTAGTTCAGATGGTGTCAAGCGTGTGTGGCGGCAACCAGGTACAAAGACAAGTGTGTCTTGCCTACAGTCAAGCATGGTGGTGGGAGTGTCATGGTCTTTGGCTGCATGAGTGCTGCCGGCACTGGGGAGCTACAGTTCATTGAGGAAACCATGAATGCCAACATGTACCGTGACATACTGAAACAGAGCATGATTCCCTCCCTTCGGAGACTGGGCCACAGGGCAGTATTCCAACATAACGACCCAAAACACACCTCCAAGACGACCACTGCCTTGCTAAAGAAGCTGAAGGTAGAGGTGATGGACTGGCTATGCATGTCTCCAGACCTAAACCCTATTGAACATCTGTGGGGCATTCTCAAACAGAAGGTGGAGTAGCGCAAGGACTCTAACATCCACCATCTCCGTGATATCAACATGGAGGAGTGGAAGAGGACTCCAGTGGCAACCTGTGAAGCTCTGGGGAACTGAATGCCCAAGAGGGTTAAGGCAGTGCTGGAAAATAATGGTGGCCACACAAAATATTGACACTTTGGGCCCAATTTGGACATTTTCACTTAGTGGTGTACTCACTTTTGTTGCCAGCGGTTTAGACATTAATGGCTGTGTGTTGCGTTATTTTGAGGGGACAGCAAATTTACACTGTTATACAAGCTGTGCACTCACTACTTTACATTGTAGTAAAGTGTAATTTCTTCAGTGTTGCCACATTTACAAAAATGTGAGGGGTGTATTCACTTTTGTGAGATACTGTACATAAAAGAGATAATATGAAAAAAATATAATAAAATGGTCTATAAAAAGCACACTATGGGTGGGTGTCCACAGAAAGTGTAACAAACAGCCCTAATTTAAAAAAATATATTTAAATATATATGATAATAATATACAACAGTAAAATA
The DNA here is from genome assembly GCA_018402905.1 of Glandirana rugosa. NCBI lineage: Eukaryota > Metazoa > Chordata > Amphibia > Anura > Ranidae > Glandirana > Glandirana rugosa. Next base: position 2,617,871 of record BLSH010070945.1, on the reverse strand, counting down.
TTGTGATGGATAAAGACCAAATACCTAAACAATTACTCAAAGAAACAATGACTAAAGCCTACTTACATCTAATATTGCACCTTAAATGGGACATCCCACAAAACAGATAAATAAAAATTGCACGTATGAGATTGATGTAAATCCCACAAAAATTCAAAAAGCAAATAGACCCAGTATAACAAGTGCAAAAAAACCTCACAACTGTGGGTACTACAACTCTAAAAAAGCCACTATAAAAAAAATGGAAAATGAACCCTATAAAGTGTCTAAATGGGCCAAAATGGAAAGAAAAAAGCCATTAAAGCAAGAAAAACAGGAAAAAGAAAACCATAAAAGGGGCCTCTATCCAAAAGTAAAAATATAAAAGATACCACTGGTAGATGGCGCAAAGGTAGAGGAAACAGAAGATCCAAAGTGACGATAGTAATAGCGCCAGAGGCCACACTATAGCACATAAAATTCAAGAACACAAAAACAAGGAGCGCCACTCTAAGTGCAGTATGCAATAAAAGACCATAGATTTATGAATACAATTGGCAACTCATAGTGTAGTAGACATCAAAGCGCATATCAGACCTGTCTGGGGTCAGGAAGGCAGTTGCACCAGGACCTGCGTGTGGAGCCAAGGACATCTGTACAGTGTTGGGTCAAGCTGGGTAGCATGTAGCGTGTCTGGACGGGTGGTGTGCAGCATGTGTGGGGGCTGGGGAAGCCAGGTATCCACAAGACATCAATGGTCGGGCATGACATCAGCACTGGGGGCAGGGTTGGGCGTGGCTAATGCATTTCAGAGCTGCCCTGGCTCCTTTCTCAAAGCTGATGTATATACAGTGACATTTGATAGCGCCCAACTTGGGGAGGGGATGGAAGTGGTTGCACACATGGAAAGCATGAGTGTGATGTGAGGGCTTAGACACTATGCAGCAGAGGGGTACAGTACACTAAAGTACATTAACATTCAATGGATTTAAAAACACTGTGGACATAACTCAATAAATCAACAAGAGTAAAACATATGATACCTCTTATCAAATATGTCGGTGATGGAACCAGTAAATTTAATACATAATGACACAATTAATATTGCTAAAAATAAAAATTGATAAAGAATGAATTAATGATCTTAATAGAGGATTATAAAGGTAAGATAAATAAGTTAGCGTAAAAAGAAATGACAGATATTATGAGAAGTTTCATGAAAAAGTTTTTTACAATGGACATGGTGGAAATGAAGATAGAGTGGGAAAGAAAATATAGAAGAGAAGCTGGTAAATGTAAAGAAAAATAATAATAATATTATAATAATATTCAAGGCCACCAGTATATAAGAAAAAGTAGCCTGCAATGGTTAAATCATTGAGGATTGGCCTTTATCAAGATCAATATGGTTCTCCTACTGTAAAAGGATATGGTGAATATAACTTACCAATACGTTTTTTCAATGATTCAAAGTAGAATATTTATCATACACTGGATAATATAATAAAAACCTATAAGAAAATTATAATGATAGCAGCGTTATCTAGAGGTACATACTAGATGCATATATTATAAGCCATGTTGTATAGGTAATGGGTACAGCTGGATAGTATTGAGGTCTAGTTCCTGATCAATACTATCTAGCTGTACCAGTTACATATACCTACTTATCCCCACTACTCTTTTATATTTTTACTTTTAAATAGAGGCCCCTTTTATGATTTTCTTTTATCTATTTTGTTGCTTTGACTGGTTTGTATTTTTCATTTTACCCACAGTTGTGTTTTTTTTTTTTTGCACTTATTATACTGGGCCTATTAGCTTTTTGGATTTTTTGGATTTACATCAATCTCATATATGCAATTTTTATTTATCTTTTTTGTGGAATGTCCCCTTTAAGGTGCAATATTAGATGTAGGTAGTTTTTGTCATTGTTTCTGTGAGTACATTTTTAGGTATTTGATCTTAATCCATCACAGTATTTTGCTGTTGTATTTTATTAGCATATATATTTATATATATTTTTTATTAGGGTTGTTTGTTACACTTGCAGTGGACATCCACCCATAGGGTTTTTCTTTATAGACTATTTTATTATATTACTTTGGTATTATCTCTTTTAGATATATGCAGTCTCGAGCATTATGAGTGTCCATGTTGTAATCTATTTGCGATTTGTTACAATAATTCCGAACATCCCAGATTTTTCTTTAATCTAATATTCTGTCCGGAGATCTTGTTAGGTCGACTCAAAAATGGCAGAATCACAACTTTCGGCTTGGGTATTACAGTATTATTTTACACGTTTGACTGGGTGGACCAGACAAGGCTACTTAAAGATGGCTGATATCGCCACTAGAGGACCCCTTGATAACATCCTATTGGACAAAACACATTGGGGTAGAGTTTTTAGTGCTGACGTCACACCGCTGCATGATCCCGAGTCAGTAGCGGCTTTCAGTGTGAGTGTATCATATCTTATCTGCATTATTGTGTTTTTAACTTGATTTAAATAAATACTACACTATTGGAGATCACTTTTGGCTCGTGGTGAACTTTGTTTGCCCTAGCTGGAATACATGAGAAGGTGCTATTGAATGTGGGTTGCTGCCATTGTTTCTGGTGAGTTTTGAATTAATTAAGAGTTGTTAGCTGGTCTCCTGAGTACTTTTAGAGTCAACACATGAGTTATGGCGATGGATGGTTGATTTCACTATTTACCATTCAGGATTACTGCATTTGGGTACCAAGAATATGAACACAAACTACTCCTCCAAACTACTAGGACGAGAGCATCTGGGTGAATCTAGGATGGATGGATAAATCTAGGGGTCCTATTAGAGGACAGGCTCAGCAATGGCATGCAATGCCAAGCTACAGCAAGCAAATCAAACACAATGTTGGCATGCATCAAGAAAGGGATTAACTTCAGGGATAAATCAATAATTCTCCAACTATACAAGTTATGGGCACCAGTCCTCAGAAAGGATGTCCTGGAAATGGAAAGGGTTCAGAGAAGGGCAACAACGCTAATTAAGGGATTGGAGGACCTTAGTTATGAGGAAAGATTACAAGCACAGAACTTATTCTCTCTGGAGAAGAGACACTTGAGAGGGGATATGACTTTAATGTACAAATACTGTACTGTGACCCCACAATAGGGACAAAGCTATTCCGCACAAGGGAGTACACACAGACACACAGACATTCACTAAAGCTAAAACTAAAACTAGAGGAAAGGCGGTTTAACCTTAAACTGCATAGAGGGTTCTTTACAGTAAGAGCAGTGTGTATGTGGAATTCTCTTCCACAAACAGTGGTTTCAGCTGGGAGCATAGATAATTTAAAAAAAACTATTAGATGGGCACCTAAGGGACCACAACATTGAGGGAGAGATACACAATGTAATACTGACATGAAAGCACAGACATAGGTTGGACTTGATGGACTTGTGTCTTTTTTCAACATCACTAACTATGTAAATAACATATGACATCATTCCTACAAAAAATATATACTGTATAAATAAGAATAACAATACTAATAAAAATGACTACTGGGCACAATTTGATCAACAAATAAAACACTGGACTTCTCTAGTGATACATCTAAAAAATATATTACTATTTATTATATAACAAAACATATGCACCCCCATGCTAATGCACACTCAAAAAACATGTGCTGGGGGGGACAACTATGCAGCTCATGGTAAAATGTAAAACTAAAATAGTAAGGGACTGATAGAAACTGAGATGACAATGATGGTGATATTAGATCCATTTAAGTCTAGAAAAAAACAGAAATTGCTATGTGATAGAAAATGCCGATTCTGTGGTGGAATAATAATGATGAAACATTATAGCAATGTTACAAGTAATAACGGTGGTGGTGCACATGGATGACTGCATACATGTACATGTACGCATATACACACATCTGTATACTAACGCATATATACACATGCATGCACATATACCCACACACACATATGCACACTGATGTGTGAAACACATATCACTATTCGCTGTGCTAACGGCCATCATCTCTAATAGGGAGACACAGTGGTCCACTGTACAGGGCGAAAAAGGATAAATGAACGGATAGGAGGAAAACATGTGTGGGTTCACACAATGTGCCCAATGGTCAGTAAAAAAAGGGGGAGGGGAGGAAGCGTAGAAAACTCCAATCCATGCGATGTGAAGTTACCAGATATGGCTTTATACCAGAATGTGGGTATCCAACTCCTCGGTAAGGCCTTTTGGCGCCAGACAACCTAAAGTGAAAATCCAGTATATTTCACGCCTGCAAATTTTCTGATGACGTCTGCCATTGTCCAGATCATTGGGCATGGCTTCGATCCCAAAGACTTTCATGTCCGAATAACTACTGCAATTTGCTTTTTTAAAGTGGTGGGGTACCGAATAGTTATCTCTATTGTGGTGGATGTTGCCCTTATGCTCCCCAATTCAGACTCTCAGAGGTCTGGCTGTGCGGCCTACATATAGTACAGGGTAGCCCATAGACCACATAGGGCATTCCACAATTACTAAATTGCTTAATGGGGAGGTTCTCTCGTCTGCACCTACAATGTGGTGTTTCCGGTGCCACATGAGACTATATGTCCCACAATTGTAACTCCTTTTTGATCGAATATGGAAGTCCACACTGTCTGGCTACTGTCCAGTGATCTAAGAGTCCTTGTGCCGCGCTTGATTCCAAATGGATAAATTAACACAGTCTCTCATTTTCAATAATAGAAAAGACAGATGCCAGTATGTGTATAAAGATGGAATGACACACTACACCCAGTGCTCTCTCAATCTTCTCACCAAATAGCAAGGTAACATGAGCCTTTGTAATCACATTATCCAAAGATCCGGGACACTCTCTTCAGGTAGGTGAAAAGTATCAGCCACCCTGCAGCGATCGTTCTCACAACCAGATTTTCATGGAGAAAGTGTAACAAAGGATAAAATAACAGAAGGAGCACAAATAGTGAAGCCTGTTTTAAAAAAGTTTAATAGAATTGCACTTACAAACATCCAAAGGACTTCAGAGCGTATAGTGTCATAAAAACATTCCAAACGTGGAGACATGAACGTGCCTGCTTGCAGCTGTACCACCTGACCGGTTTCACTCCAATGAGTATCATCAGAGGCGTGGCCAGCTGCACAGGCACCAATAGAGTATATAAAGAAGGTCAGAATGATGTAATTGACACGTAAAACCGTAACTTCTGGTCCTTGGAGCGCATCACATGACCAGCAGAGCTCTCCAAGACCAGGAACGAATCTATTGTATTGAAAGGGAACCCATACACAACCCCAGTGCGCTTCAAACACAGGGTCAGAAGTTCCCACATACAAGAGATCAGCATTCAGACAAAAGCCACCCTTATATGCATAAACGGCATGTGGAGCCAAAACTTCCGGTATATGGGACGCATCACGTGACCCGCGATGCATTCCAATAACAGGAACAAATCTCTTCCTATGATACAGCACAATGGGAAAAGAGAACAATACAAATAACATACAGAACCAGAACTTCCAGTCTGAAAGTGGCTCTACATGACACCCCAGTGTGCTCCAAACGCAGGGACAGATCCCCAGCAGGACCCAGGGTCTATCCATCAATAGTGAGAGATTACCTGCACAAGGAGTGCAATAGGCAGAGCAGAACCATTCCCCAAAATGAGAGTCTTCCCAAGCTCAGTGCCCCCACAGACTACAAATGGACACCTAACACATATAAGACTGATGGGCTTTCAGTATCTGTGGCAGGGACACAGAACAGACACAGCCCCTACAAATCTCATTTAAAGGGAAAGAAGCAACATACCTGCATAAAAAATGAAATAATATAAAAAAAATAATAAATAATCTATAATACCATCCAAACAAGGTTTTAAGTCCCCAATACAATGTATAAAAATACAAATATTAATTAATACTAAATTGATAAGACCTAGAGGAAACAGGACATACACGCTAAAGGAATAAAATTGCATGATCACACCAGAAAAGTCAAAGGATACAAACACATTATCAAAACGAGACCCGGGGTTCAGCTATTGTTGATAAAACTGTTAACATCCCAGTCTACATTCAGAACATATGGAACCCAACACTTAACAGTATGTATCCACCTCTAAATGTGAAATCTCCCTTCTCACATTACTGCCCAGCCAATTCAGGGTGAACCTATCTATGGCAATAAAGGTCGTCCCTGCAGGTTTTTTATCATGGTGTTCCAAATAATGTAGGGAAACGCTATGTTTGGGAAAGCCCCTCTTAATGTTGCCCACATGCTCACTCAGTCTTACATTTATCGCCCTAGTGGTGCGACCAATGTACTGCAACCCGCAAGGACGGGTGAGCATGTAGACAACATTAAGAGATGTGCAGGTGATAAAGATGCCAATATCATGTACCTCCGAAGTGGTGTGGGAACTGAATTGGCACACTTTTCTTAATTTATCCGCATTGAGTTTGCAGATGGCACACCTGCGGCATGGATAGTAGCGCTTAGAATCTCTGAATATTCATCTGGGCTGCTCCGGTAACAATGGACCCAACACCTTGTCATTCCTGAGCACCGGCCAGTGCATCTTAACAATACGTTTGAGGTCATTGTGTTGTCGGGAATAGGTGGTAATAAGAGCAAAACCTGATACAGTCTTTCCGTCATCATTTCTTGGTATAGGAGGGCCATCAATCATCTGCTCTCTGTCCATATGCAGCATGTCTGAAATGCCTCTGTCAAGATCAGCCGCCAAATACCCCTTCTCAAGACCCCTGGACTTAAGGACCTGTGCTTGTTGAAGAAAGGTGCTAGCCAAAGAGCAGTTCCTCCTCAGTCAAATTAACTGACTTCCCTGAGCCAGGAGGGGTGATGGCAGCTGTTGTTAGGAAAAGATTGTGCTGAGGACGTGTTTGCTTTAATTGTGGTTTCCTCTAGCCCCCACGACCACTCTTCTGCCTGCTCCCTTGTACCTTGCTGCCGAAAGTTGCTGACCCGTTGCCGACCCAGCCTGCACCCGATCATCCGTCTGCCTGAACCCTTGTACTGCACCGCCCGCCAGTTACCGACCCAGACTGCCTCACGACCCTTTTGCCTGCAAGAGCTCCAGTGGACATCTACCTTGCATCAGTGACTGTCCAGCCCTCGTGCCCCCCATGTTCCTGGGTTCCCTGTCTGCACTACCAGGGACTCACAAACCGGGGCCGCAAGAGAGGTACCCCCTGCATAAGCCAGACTCAATCACCAGGTACGTGACAGTAACGGACAGCCATGCCTGAGTCTGCGCGGGGGCCTCTCCTGTGAATGAACTTAGCTCTCACCTGGCCGGGCTGACCCAAGCCATACAATCCTTGCAGGAGGACTACTACCGGTTAGAGAGATGGCTCCAGGAGCTCACCACGGGCCAATCTGCAGCCTGCACCACAGTGACCATGACCTCTGAACCTCAGTACCCCTACCGAAACGGTTCTCAGGCGACTGCACCAAGTTCTGGGCCTTCCAGGTCTCTTGTGAACTCTATCTTGTTCTCCAACCCAGTATCTACTCCTTGGAGACTACGAAAGTGTGTCTTGTGATCTCCTTGTTGCTGGAACAGAGGGCTCTGGAAGTCTCTAAACTGACCGCCTTCTTCAAGGCTATGGCCTGCCTCTATGAGGACCCACATCAGGCCGCCATGGCGGAAACTGCGCTCCATGCACTCCAGCAGGGCTGCCGCACGACAGAGGACTATGTGGCCGAGTTTAGGCCCTGGAGTGCCGACACGGAGTGGAACAACACTGCGCTCCATCATCAGTTCCGTTTGGGTCTCTCTGACTCACTGAAGGATGAACTGGCTCGAGTGGGGGTATCCCCGACTCTGGACGCATTAATCGAGCTCTCGATCCAGATTGACAGGCGTCTCAGAGAACAGGGAGCTGAGCGGTCAGCCGCGTCTTCACGACTTACTTGGAGGCAACCCCGGGCTCCCACGGTCACTACAGTAGCTTCTGCTCAGCCCCAGCCTAAGAAATCAGGTATACTCCGTTCTCCCATTACCCAGGAGGAGCGGCAATACCGCCTGAATCACCGCCTGTGCCTGTACTGTGGAGAACCAGGACACATAGTGGGGTCTTGCTCGGCCAAGCTTGATCAACGCACACCACCTGTCATTGGCAACGCACCGGCCTCATCAAATGCCTCTTCTCACCTGACCCTTCCTCTCTTCCTTCAGCTCCCTGACAAGACTATTCGGATTGCTGCCATCATAGACTCGGATGCCTGCAGTGGGTTCATCGACCGGTCCTTCGTGGCCCAGCATCAGATTCCTCTACGGCCAAAGTCTCACGGACTGGTGGTACACCTGGCTGATGGCACCAACATCAAATTGGGTGTGGTCACCCACAAGACCTGTCCCCTGCCTGCTACAACCTTGGATGGTCACTAGGAGTTCCTCTGCTTGAATGTCATTGCATCCCCCTGTTCCCTATTATCCTGAGTATACCCTGGCTGCAGGCCCATAGCCCCAGCATCAACTGGGCTACAGGCAAAACCAAGTTCCAGTCACCCTATTGCCGCCAGCACTGCTTCCCAGTGACTTAGGAAGCTGTTCCTATGCTGCTCAGTCTGGACACAGATGCAGACCTAGATGTCCATCAGTTGGTGCCCTCGGTGTACCACAGTTACCTAGATGTGTTCAGCAAGAAGGGCGCGGAACAGTTGCCGGCCCACAGGGCCTATGACTGCCCTATCGAGCTCCTCCCCAGAGCCGAAGTCCCTTTTGGAAGGATTTTCCCTTTAACGGAGCTGGAACTGGTGGCCCTCAAGGCCTATATAGATGAGAACCTACAGAAGGGGTTCATCCGACCCTCCACGTCGCCCACAGGAGCAGGAATATTCTTTGTAGAAAAGAAGGATCACACGCTGAGACCTTGCATTGACTACCGCAAACTAAACAAAATAACGGTGAAAAAACGCTATCCTCTCCCCCTGGTCCCAGAGCTCTTCCAGAGGTTAGAAGTGGCGAGAGTGTTCACCAAGCTGACACATTGAGTACCTTGTGATGCCCTTTGGGCTTTGTAACGCCCCAGCCACGTTTCAGCACTTTGTAAACAATGTGTTTAAAGACTTCTTGGATCAGTTCATCATCGTTTACTTGGATGATATCCTGGTTTTCTCCCCTACCCTGGAAGAGCACCGCAGGCATGTGGCTAGTGTCCTGAGCCGCCTTCGACAACATGGGCTCTATGCCAAGGCAGAGAAATGCGACTTTGAATGGTCAAGTATCCCCTTCCTGGGGCTTATCATCTCCATCACCAGCATTACCATGGACCCACAGAAGGTCACGTCTATCCTGGATTGCCCCTACAGACAAGAAGGGAGTTCAGTGGTTCATTGGCTTTGCCAATTTTTATCGAAAATTTATAAAGGGGTTCTCAGCCATTATTGACCCAATTACCCAGCTGACCAAGCTGAACACACGATTCATGTGGACCACGGAAGCCCAGGAAGCCTTTGTAACCCTTAAGAAACTCTTCACGTCTGCACCCATCCTCAGGCACCCTGACCCCGCCTTGCCATTTGTCTTGGAGGTAGATGCCTCCAAAGTAGCCGTGGGGGCGGTGCTATCTCAAAGGCATGGAGTCAAGGCTGCCCTACACCCTGTGGCATTCTTCTCCCACAAACTGATCACCCCAGAAAGGAATTACGACGTGGGAGATAGGGAGCTTCTGGCAATTAAATCGGCCTTGGAAGAGTGGCGCTATCTGTTAGAGGGAGCCAGGCACCCCATTTTGATCTTCAAGAATCACAAAAATTTGGAATACCTTAGAGCAGCCAAGAGACTGAGACCTCGCCAAGCCCGGTGGGCACTCTTCTTCTCATGTTTCCTCTTCCACGTAACATACAGGCCAGGGTCGAAGAATGTCAAGCCTGACGCCCTATCAAGGATGTTCTGTAAACCTGGTGAACCGGCGGCCCCTGATACAATCCTGCACCCCTGAAACTTACTGTTAACCCAAGGGGACCTGTTGTCCTGAATCAGACAGTCCCTAGCCAGGACTCCCAGACCGACAGACCTCAACCTACTAACCAGAGATGGCCTACTGTGGCATGGCAACAGACTTTTTGTGCCAGTGGACCAACGCCTATCAGTTCTGGCATCCTGTCACGACAGTAAATTGGCGGGACACTTCGGTGCTCGCAAAACTACCGAACTGCTGCTGCGATCATTCTGGTGGCCACGAGCAGACGAGGAATGTAGGAAATACGTCAGCTCATGCCTTATCTGTGCCCAGAACAAGAGCAGCAAGACCAAGGCCTGGGGCTTACTAAAGCCACTTCCGGTGCCCAAGAGGGCCTGGTCTATGATATCGATGCACTTTATTGTCGAGCTGCCGCCATCCCAGGGGTATTCTACCATCTTCGTGGTAGTGAATCGGCTAACGAAGATGGCCCACTTCTTGCCCATAGATATTCATCAGAGAAATAGTGAGGCTCCATGGACTTCCAACCAGCATTGTCTCTGACCACGGAGTCCAGTTTACCTCCCGGTTCTGGAAGGCCCTGTGTTCCGCACTTGACATTGAACTGGCATACTCTTCGGCATACCACCCACAGGCAAACGGGCAGACAGAGAGGACCAATCAGATGCTTGAGCAGTATCTCCGCTGCTTCTCATCATTCTCACAAGATGACTGGGCCTCTCTGCTGCCCCTGGCGGAGTTTGCTTTCAATAACACCGCCCATTCAGCTACCAACCAGTCTCCGTTTCTGGTCAATTACGGGTTCCACCCGACATTTATGCTCAACCACGGCCTTGAAAGTACTGTACCAGCGGCCCAAGAAAAGACCAAGTTCTGGGAAGAGAACTGCAAACTGCTTCAGAAGACAATGGCCCGGACCCAGGAGCATAACAAAGAGGTGTTCGAAAAGGGAAGACGGGGAGAGTTGGACTTACAGCCTGGGGAAAAGGTCTGGCTGGCCACAAGGAACTTGAGGCTAGCCTGCCCCTCCAGGAAATTGGGTCCCAGGTTTATTGGGCCCTTCCCTGTGAAAAGGAAGAATAACAGGGTGGCCTATGAGTTGGAGCTCCCGTCGTCCCTTCGTGTCCACCCAGTGTTCCACGTGTCACTGCTGAAGACTGTGACCCCAAATCCTTTTCCCCAGCGGAAGACTAGTTCACCAGGCCCAATCCTAGTAGACAGCGAAGAGGAGTTCAAACTGGAGGCTATCCTGGATTGCCGGAAGAGGGGTAACACGGTTCAGTACTTAGTGAAGTGGAAGTGCTAGGGACTGTCTTGTGCAAATTTCCAAAAAACCTTCAAGTTAAAGATCTGTGCCTTCCTAGATGATCAATATGTCATCAATGTACCTTGTATAGAGGACTGTGTTCACCCCGAACGGGTTGTTGTTCCAAATAAATTGGTGCTCCCAGTACCCCAAAAACATGTTGGCATAACTCGGGACAAACCTGGCCCCCATAGCTGTACCCTGAATTTGACTATAATGTTTGCCAAGAAAGGAAAAATTGCTATGTTCAAGAACAAACTTAATGCTGTCAAGCAAGTGGGGATTGTTTATAATGAAACAACTGATCCTTGGATAGAAAGTTCTCAATAGCCCTTAAAGTGGTTGTCAACTCTTGACAACCACTTTAAACTACAGGTAAGCCTGTCCAGTTTTGGAGATATACGCTATACTGGCATGTGCCAACATCATTCGGCACATGCGTAGTGAAGAAACGTCTTCCATGCCATTTGTTCACTGACAGCGTGCTGCAATTGGAGGCTCACGCGCGCATGTACAGGAGTGACATTACGCGACTCCGGCCAGGCACATCACCGGAGTTCGCAGCCCCGGAAGGAAGAGTCAGGGTTTACATCAGGGTTTACTTCCTCTTTAATCCAAACGCATGTTTAATTGATGTATACAAAGAAGCCACATCAATAGAAAGCCACTTGTAATTCTGGCAATTCTGAATACTGTCATTTTTTTTTAAATCAGCGCAATTGGCAGCTGAGTAAAGCGGAACTGCCATTTTGACGTCGCTTCTGGAATTTCATGAAGGAGACCCAATTGGAGCCTATTCTGGCTTCTATTGGGACTCCACACAGCCGGCGGATGGACGATCCAGTCTGCCGGTGGGACAGGAGACCGGGAAGAGTGGCAGAAGGCGGTGGAAGGGGGACGTCCCCCTCGCTGTCTGGGATAATGGCCAAGCGGCTCCAGAGCTGGATCGGCTGTTATCACCAGATAGCCGACCACATGCTCTAAAAAATGGAACCAGGGTATAACCTGTAGCTGCAGACTGCATCCACTTATACCGGCCACCATACATCTACGGCGATTTGTGTGAAGTGGTTAAAAAGAAAGAAATATTCATCTTTGGTTAGAATGCCTTCAGCTAAAGCCATATCCAATAACCCTTTGAGATCTTTTTTATATTGCAACACTGGATCACATGGGAGCACCTGATAGGTGTCTTGATCTCCATTAAGTCTTATAAGTTCATTGATGTAAAATAACAACCCGAACCCGGTCCTCTATACAAGGTACATTGATGACATATTGATCATCTGGGATGGCACAGATCTTCAACTTAAAGGTTTTTTGGAACATTGCACAAAAAACCCATTTGGTATTTATTTTACACATGTCATGCATGAGAGCTGTCTAGTATTTTTAGATCTCGAGTTAAGATCCATTCCTTATGCGGCCATTGTGTCCAGGACACATTTCAAGCACACTGCTGGAAACTCATACTTGCACGTGAGGAGTCACCATCATCCTCATTGGATTAGAAATGTACCCTTCAGACAGTTTTGCAGACTGAAACGTATATACACATTAGAACAAGACTATGGACTTGCAACATCCACCACAATAGAGATAACTATTCGGTGCCCTGCTACTTTAAAGAAGCACATGGCAGTAGTTATTCGGACATGAAATTCTTTGGGATCAAAGCCATGCCTAGTGATCTGGACAATCACAGATGTCACCAGATACTTTGCAGGCGTGAAAGTTACTGGATTTTCACTTTAGGTTGTCTGGTGCCAAAAGGCCTTAACGAGGAGTTGGATACCCACATTTTGTATAAGACATGTACATTCCTAATATGCTTTGGCATTCCAAAATCTGTGGTGGACATTGGGTTGGTCCTGCCATGCTTACCACCTCTCGGTCTCGGGCTTTTCATGAATCAGCACACTTCCGTAGCTGCTCTGAGACAAACTGTTCACCCCCTGGGAGAATGTGCAGTGATGCCATATGGTCCGCCCCTTTCTCTCTTCCACACGCTTGATGGGAGTGTAATTACTTCACCTTCCACCCTAGAGGGGAGTGCACTAGCATAGTTTGACCCACCCCTCCCCTCACTCCAACTCATGGAAGTAGAAACTATTGGCTCCTTTGTGCACTCCAGAAACAAGAAATGAGTGGTGGGACGCTATGGCGTGTGTTCCACCTCATAAATCTATGCCTCATCACATAGTGAAGTTTACACTATTAGGAGGATTGACCACCCAATGTCACACTCACTAAAAGGCCTCTTTGGGGTCCACCTATACACATGAGGTATACTAATAATACACTCCCCTGCACTTGATCCATATATGGAAAGATGTGTGTGCATATATACGGAATTATGAGAGATGTGTCTATTTGACACACACATGTGTTTGCACATAACTTGATCCTTGGATGTTCTGCATATGGAGATGATCTGTGTCCAGCGTCTGCGGAATTTTGGCCACCCTTGATGAATCAGTTTTATTTTAATGTATTTTATTTATTTTATTTCATTTATTTTATGCATATGGTTCCATGGTTTTATGAATATATTAATTTATTGTGGCCTGATGTCATTAGCGCTTCCATTGTGTGCTTTCAGATTCATGTATTAGGAGGGGGTTTGGTCTTAGACCACTCCCATCTCCACCCATCTAGGGGATGGGCCTTTAGGACATGTGATGAGATCTACTAAAGATTTAACAGTCTTAACCACTTCCTTACCGGTGTATAGTAAAAATACACCGGCAAGGTGCACTTCCTATGGTAACAGGACGTCATATGACGTCCTGTGGTTTTCGGCGCTCTGCGGGCCCCCAGGGGCCCGCATCGCGGCGATCGGGCATGTCCCTCGGGACTCAGCCCATCCCCGATTGGAGTAAAGAGCCAATAAATTTGGCTCTTTAACCCATGACCGGCTGTGTTCTATCACGGGTGGGCGCTAGATCCCAAGAGGAAATGCCCAGTACAAGTGCTGGCATTTCACGCCAAAGGATTAGGGCCCAAACCCAGCTCCTGGAAGCCTTGGCAAACCCATTGTGGTTGCCTTCTACCACAGGGTCAGCCACGATCCCCCCTTTTACAGGACAGCCAGGCATCAAGTGAACACAGATGGCTTCTCAGAAATAGATTTTTTACATTTATTTTTCTCTGACGAGTTGGTCCACAACATCGTGGACCAAACCAAACTTTTTGCTCGTCAATTCATTGCCAACCACCCCAACTCAGGTTATGCCCGCCCCTTCCAATGGAGACCCGTAACTGTGGAGGAGTTTAAAGTATTTTAGGCCTGACACTCAACATGGGGCTTACAAAAAAGAACGAACTGCACACATATTGGTCTACCCACCCCATCCACCACATGCCAGTTTTTTCAAGTGTCATGACCAGGTCCCGCTATAAAATTATAATGCGCTTCCTGCATTTTAGCGACAACATGCAGTGCCCCCCCAAATTCATCACGACTTTGATAAATTATGTAAAATTCGCCCCCTTATTAATTATTTCTCCAAGAGGTTTGCCGAGCTTTACACCCCTGATAAAAACATAGCTGTGGACGAATCCCTGTTCCATTTCACAGGCCGGCTGGGAATCAAACAGTATATCCCAAGTAAAAGGGGCAGATACGGTTTGAAGCTCAACAAGCTTTGTGAAAGCTCCACCGGTTATGTCTATGCGTTTCGTGTGTACGAAGGCAAAGATTCCCAGCTCCAGCCCCCTGAGTGTCCACCATACATGGGAACAAGTGGGAAAATTGTCTGGCAGTTGGCATTCCCACTCTGCCAAAAGGGGTATCACATTTATATGGACAACTACTTCACTAGTTTGCCCCTTTTACGCTACCTTTACCTGAATAAAACATTGGCCTGTGGTACAGCAAGGAAAAACAGGAAGGGCTTCCCACAGAGTCTTCTCAACACAAGGCTACAAAGGGGGGAATCGGAAAGCCTGAGGGACGAGGAAGTGTTGGCCCTGAAGTGGAGGGATAAGAAGGACGTATACGTCATGTCAACCATCCACGATGACACCTCGGTGGAAGTTCCTCTGAAGACGCGGACCAGTTTCAAAGCCTTGCTGTATCCACGAATACAATAAATTCATGGGGGGTGGATTTAAACGATCAGATGTTGCAGCCCTACCTATCCACAAGAAAGTCCCTCTTCTGGTATAATAAAGTTGCTATTTACCTCTTTCATTTGGCCATGTACAACTTCTTTATCACGTATCAAAAATCGACACCAAGTATCCAACACCTTCCTAAAGTTTACTGAAGATGTCATCACTGCCCTGCTATATCCACAAGGATCAGCCCCAGAAAGCCTTCACTCAGATTGTGTCAGCAGACTGCATGAGCGTAATTTTTCTGAAAAGATTCCACCATCGGCAAACGGAAGACAACGCCAAAAAAAATGTCAGGTGTGCAGCAAGTTAGGAAAGGCCCTAGTTTCCATTGTCCCCAATGTCCCTCCCAACCTGGCCTTTGTTACGGAGAATGCTTCCGAAGCTATCATACCCTTGTAAATTATTAGCCCATATTTCAAGTAGACTGCCATTTCCCCATTTTCAAATTCCTGTGCTGATTAGTTCCCTGTTGCCTCAACCAACCATGCCACTGCCTTCCATGTGAACTAACCCTGGCCTGTTTATCGACTATGCCTCTGCCTGCCGTCTGCATAGTTTAAAACGGGGTACTTTGCAGCAGTCAGTGGGCTTAAGCACTTCATGGCCATTCAGTGTGACCAAACCCCCGTATTTTTGCATTTTTTGCTATATACGTTTAGATGCTTTTAAATAGCCTGACAGGAGTATGTATCATGTGTGCGCTGTAACTTATAGATTTTTTTGTTTGTTGGTCGTTACGAGCAGCACCATGCGTTTGGTAGGGTGTTCCCCCCAAATATCTAGTTTTTTTTGTATGCTTGGGTCCTGACCAGACCTTTTTGGGTTGGTGAACCCCATCCTCCTAATTAGCCCCAATCAGTGTCCACCTGATCCATGGGATGTGTCCTCTGGTCTCCCATAAAGAGAGGCGTTAGCTTCCATGGTTTAAGAGATATGAGCATTCACTCTAAGGTCAGTGTAGGTTCCCACTGGTAAAACGGGGTACTTTGCAGCAGTCAGTGGGCTTAAGCACTTCATGGCCATTCAGTGTGACCAAACCCCCGTATTTTTGCATTTTTTGCTATATACGTTTAGATGCTTTTAAATAGCCTGACGGGAGTATGTATCATGTGTGCACTGTAACTTATAGATTTTTTGTTTGTTGGTCTTTACGAGCAGCACCATGCGTTTGGTAGGGTGTTCCCCCCAAATATCTAGTTTTTTTGCATTGTTTATCCGCCATGTTTCTGCCTTTCACGTGAACTGACCTTGGATTGTATCGATTATGCCTCTGCCTACTGTCTATTTCTGCCTTTTACCTGCACTGACCTCGGAATGTTGACCATGTTTTTGCCTGCCCCTTGGACGGATCTTTCACCCTGCTACACAGGGGTCTCACATATGTGAGGGGCTCCGGAATGATATTCTGATTTGAGAAAAACAGTTATTGTTTTTTTCTTTGTTTTGTAATCTCCAGAACAGGGTCTGGTGCCCAGAGGCTTCAAAGTGATTGGGTGGGAGAAGCCTCTACCCCTGTCCCCCATCCCCATTTTTTCCTGAGGCCCTAAGCTTGATGGTTCTGCCTGCTGCCTGGACAAATACTTTGGCTGTACTGACAATATCTCTGCCTGCACTGACCCAGGACTTTTTATGGACCATGTGCCTGCTGCCTGGACCAATACTTTGGCTGTACTGACCATATCTCTGCCTGCTGCCTGTACTATGGACAGTATTCCTGCCTGCTGCATGGACAATCTTTTCACTGCTGCCGACCACATCCCTGCCTGCTACCTGGACCAATGCTTTGGCTGTGCTGCTAATATCTCTATCTGTACTGACTATGGACAGTATTGCTGCCTGCTGTCTGTTTTGCTGTCGCTGTCCACGTTCCTGCCTGCTTCCTGGACCGATGCTTTCCTCTGTGGGCCCCTGCACTACTAAACCACAGGTAATCTTTTCTTTACCCTTTGCTCAGCAGAATGTATTTTGGTTTGTAATTGGCATTACAGTACTTGCTATGTGTTAGAAATACGAAGGGATTTCAACAATGTAAGAGGTTGGCAGGCATTTATGTGTGTAATTTATGTCCCTAGAACACCTGGAGGTGCTACTTGGATGTTTGGCCTTTGTATGTGGCCAGTCTGTGTAAAAGTCTCACACATGTGGTATTGCCATACTCAGGAGGAGTAGCAGAATGTTTTTTGGGGTGTCATTTTTGCTATGTACATGCTATGTGTTGGAAATATCTTATAAATGGACAACTTTGTGTAAAAAAAATGCGTTTTCATTTTTTTTTTACATTTTCCAAAAACTTCTGGAAAAAAATGACATGTTCAAAAGACTCATTATGCCTCATAGATTATACATTGGGGTGTTAGCTTTCCAAAATGGGGTCATTTTGTGAGCAATTCCATTGTCCTGGTGCTCCAGGGCCTTCAAAAGTGTAATAGGTGGTTGAGAAATGAGATGTGTAATTTATGCTCGTAGAACGCCTAAAGGTGCTACTTAAATGTTGGGCCTGTGTATGTGGCCAGGCTGTGTAAAAGTCTCACATATGTGGTATCACCATACTCAGGAGGAGTAGCAGAATGTGTTTTTGGGTGTCATTGCAAGTATGCATATGCGGTGTGTGAGAAATAACTTGTTGTTTTAACAAATATGTGTAAAAAAAAAAAATCTTAATTTTGCAAAGAATTGTGGGAAAAAAAATACAACTTCAAAAAACTCACCATGCCTCTTACTAAAAACCTTGGGATGTCTACTTTCCAAAAAAAGGATCATTTGGGGGGTATTTGTACTTTCCTGGCTTGTTAGGGTCTCAAGAAATGAGATAGGGCATCAGTACATCAGATGTGATCAATTTTCAATGATTTGTACCATAGCTTGTAGACTCTATAACTTTCACAGAGAATAAATAATATACACTAATTTGGGTTATTTTTACCAAAGATATGTAGCAGTATAAATTATGGCCCAAATTTATGAAGAAAAAATTACTTTTTTGCAAAATTTTTCAAAACAAACTAAAAAAAAGTGTATTTTTTTTCAAGATTTTCGCTACTTTTTCGCTTATATTGAAAAAAAAAACAGCAGTGATTATATACCACCAAAAGAAAGCTCTATTTGTGAGAAAAAAATTATAAAAATTTTGTTTGGGTACATTGTAGCATGACTGAGTAATTGTCATTTAAAGTGTGAGAGCACTGAAAGCTGAAAATTGGTCTGGTAAGGAAGGGGGTGTAAGTGTCCTGTAAAAAGTGGTTAAAGAATGAGTGCAGGATCCCATGTCTACCCCTATGGTCCTACTTCCAGATTCACAGTTTTGTGACACAGGATGAGGAAAGGAGAATTCTCTAGATTCCGTAACAGAACTAGAGTCAGTATGTGCTAAAGGTGAACAATTTGAACAAGCGACATCTGTCACCTATTCTTGGCTAAAAACACAAATATTAGAACAGATACAGAAGGGATTGGACGTGGACTCTGCAAGTGGACATTACAACAAACCAATGGAGACATGCTTGTATCCTCTCACACAAATGCTCTATTAGCACCAAAAGCAGGAAACAGCATATAAACTCCTAACTAACTGGTGCATGAAGCTAAAAAGATGGTGCCCGCAGACCTCAGGGTGTTGGAGATGTGGGAGAGCCGGCATCCTCTTACATATCTGGTGACACTGCCCGATATTGATTCCTTTCTGGAACAAGGTGAGAGAAATGATTTGACAAATTACTGAAACTAGCCTCATGCTCAATGCAGCGTGTTGTCTGCTGCATATTTCCATGTTCACACTCAAACGATACAAGAAGTCCCTAACCAAACATATTCTGAATGCCCCCAAGACTCTGATCCTGACTCGCTGGATGACCACCCAGACCCTGACCATAGTGGACTGGCTAATGGGAGTCTCAGAAATATGTAAGATGGAAGAGACTCTTGCCCAGTTCACTGACCAGTTAGAAAGATTCCACAAGACCTGGCCCCCCTGGTTCACCTTCAGATACTCAAAAGAGTATGAAACTCTAATGCTGCCCAAAAATAAGGGTGGGTGACCTCAGGCAATTCACCCTACTGCTCTAATAAGCTCATAGCTGCTGATTAAATATTTTTTCCGATATCTTCTCTGTGCTTGCTCAAATCTGTAAGAAATCAAGAGGCCTGTTTGTCTAATATTATAGTTAGGATGCACCACCTGTAAAGGTGACTGACTTTACCACTTGCTTCACAATTTTCTTATCTCTCTACCATTCTTTTCTATACCTCTCTGTTTTACTATTATTTACGTTATCAAAGCTAAGCCACAATAGTGTTTCTTAATCATTAAATGTATAAGCGCTAGAATGTTGCTCTTGCTTATCTTATCCTTAATAGCTAACAGTATAAGTGGCCATCAATATTTCCACTGTCTGAAGACTTCGAAAGATGTTATGAACCATACTTCCATCTTGCAGCCCAAGCTCTGGCAATCTTGAGAATCTGATGACATGTTTTTCTGATGTTGCATTCACATATGTTTGCTTTGATGTATGTAAGCTTTTCATATGCTCCTCGATAAACCTTTTATGTTCAAATATCACCAAAAGAAAGCTCTATTTATGGGAAAAAAAAGACTATCTGGGTACAGCATCGAACGACCGCGCAATTGTCAGTTAAAGCAATGCAGTGCCTTATCACAAAAAATGGCTTGGTCAGGAAGTGAGTAAAACCTTCTGGGGCTGAAGTGGTTAAATGGAATCTGTCATAAGAAAAATGATTTTAATTTCAATGATTTTTATTGTGGTTAAAGATAACAAAAGTATACAAAGTTTTTAACATGTTAAGAGTACACAGTTGATTATTGGTTAATCATAAGAAAAACAGTTTACACCACATTAGGTATGTAAAATTAGTTTCGGTAGTCTATGAGGGGTGGTTACAAGGTATAAGCAATACACGAAAGTAATTAAATTTTTTTTTTTTTTTTTTGCGTGTGGGTACTCAAAATACAGCACAGGAGAGTAGGATGAGGGGGGAGGGGAGGGAGGGAGGAGGAATGCTCAGGCGTGGATCTATCGTTGGTTTATTATTATCCAGTTAATCTTGTGGTGTTTTATATTTTTATACATTTAGTGCTTTTTGTCCATAGGGTCCATTTTATGAGGAATTTTGGGTATGAAAGGGTGATCAGGGCAAATATTCTTTCCATATCGTATTGGTGGTTGATTTCTGCTATGGTTTCTGCTATGCTTGGTGTATCAATAGATTTCCATTTTCTAGTGATGTTTAGTTTTGCAGCATATAGAATGTGTGTAATGATATGTCTAGAGGAAGGGGGGAATGATTCTAATCCTATGTGTAGTAGTGCCATTTTTGGGTCTGGGTTAATTATATGACCAGTGGTCTCCGCTATTAGTTTGAAAATCGCATTCCAGAATGCAGTTAGGGATTTGCAGGATCACATTATGTGCATAAGGGATCCTAGGTCACCACATTTTCGCCAACAGTGTGGTTGGGCAGTGGGGTATATTTTTGATAATTTTAGTGGTGTTAGGTACCACATATGTAGTATTTTTAGGTAAGATTCCCAATGATTTGCGCATCTGGAGGTTCTGGCTGAGTAGATAAAGACTTTCTGCCAGTCTTCGTCTGTTGTGTTGTGGTTAAGTGATGTTTCCCATTTTTCTAGTGATGTGGTTCTAGTTGGGAAGATTGTTTCGTTAATGATGTTATAGAAAAATGAAATTCCATGTCGTCTGTATAATGGGGTTTTAAGGAACTGGTGTTGGGATAGCGGTCTCTGTGGGGATCTTGTGTGAGCGTAGGTAATGATGTATTCTTATATATGTGTAGAACTCGGAGGGTGGTAGGTTATAATTCTTTTGCAACGTAGGGAATGGGATTAATTTCCCTTTGTTGTAAAGTTGATGGAGATGAGTAATGTTATGTTGTGTCCATGGGGTGGTGTTGAGATCTGGTGTTATTCCCTTAAGGATGTCTATTGGGATTTCTATGTGATCAGCTGGTTGGGAGTTTAGGGAGAAGAGATATGTCCATGCTTGTTGGGAGGCTTTGATGGTTGGGTGAGTGGTTTCTGTGAGTTTAGGGAGAGCATTGGAGAGGAGTAGATAGGTGTATGGGGTTGTAGGGTGGAGGGTGGAAGATTCCATTAAGGACCAGATTTTTTCGTTAGAAGGGTGCCACCAGAAGTATAGTTGATCCAGTAACGATGCTATATAGTATGTATGTACGTGTGGTAGGGCAGCACCTCCTTTATTTAATGGTCTATACATCAGATGGGATGCACACCTGGGACGTTTGGATTCCCATATATATTGGTTGATGTATTTTTGGGCAGTCATGAAAAAAGTATTGGGAATGGTGATAGGCAGGGTTCTAAAGAGGTACAAAATTTTGGGAAGTATAAACATTTTCACAATGGCTATACGGCCTAGTTTTGATAATCCTTTGGAGCGTAGTGAGTCTAGATCTTTAGTAAGTGATTGTAAGAGCAATTTGTGGTTTAGGTCATATAGTTGTGCGGTGTGAGGGGTTAAGTTGATCCCCAGGTAAGGAATTGACTTGGAGGACCATGTGAAAGCATACTTTTTCTGCAGGATATTTTGGGTGCGGGGGGATAAATATAACTTTAGAATTATTGATTTGGAAACGTTAAGTTTATAGTAGGATACTTGGGTATATTGGTCAAGAACTTGTTGGACGGAGTGGAGGGATTGAAGTGGTTTGGTAACTAGAATAATTATATCATCAGCGAAAAGACAAATTTTTTGTTCTGTATGTTTGTGGGGGATGCCAGATATTTTCGGGTCTGCTCTGATTTTGGATGCTAAGGGTTCTATCAGTAGTGCAAATATTATAGGAGAAAGAGGGCAGCCTTGGCGTGTGCCATTTGTTATTTTAAATGGTTTAGATAATAGGCCATCTATTAGGACTTTCGCTGAGGGGGACGAGTAAAGGGCCATGATTGCTTATTTTATCCAACCTATAAATCCAAACTTTAGTAGCGTTTCCTGCAAGAACCCCCAGTGAATGAGAGATAGGAGTCTTCTTGTAGCATCTGGGGGCTTGTCGTCCAGTTACAAAGCCCACTTGATTGGGGTGTATTAATATAGGGATCAGGGGAAGAAGTCTTCTGGCTAAGGTTTTGGCGTAAATTTTAATGTCCGTATTAATAAGGGATATGGGTCTGTAATTTTGGACCTCCTGGGGGTTCTTGCCAGGTTTAGGTATTGTAGTAATCACTGACTGTAGGAACTCTATAGGGAAGGAGCCAGAGGATGCAGCAAAGTTGAAGAGGTCTGCAAGGTGGGGAGCTAGATCGGTAGGGAATTGTTTATAAAACTCATTAGTGTATCCATCTCCATCTGGGGATTTGTGCAATGGGAGGGTTCTTATGGTTTCCTCTATTTCTTGTGGAGTGAAGGGTTTGGATATGGATTGTAATTGGGTGTCTGTGAGAGAGGGTAGGTTAATAGTTTGTAAAAATTTCTGTATATTGGGTTGAGTGGGCTGGGGGGTGGTGTCATCGTCTTTGAGGTTATAGAGGGCTTGATAGAAGTCCGCAAAGGCTTCCGCAATTTCTGCAGGATTTGTGTGGAGTTTTTTTGGTGTGGGGTGATATATCGTGCTTATTTTAGCTTTTAGGCGTTGTTGTTTGGCTGATTTTGCTAATAAGGAATTGGCTTTATTTCCTAGTGAGTAGTATATGGATTTGGTTCTTTTTAGGTTCTGCTCAATTTGGTATGATAAGAGAGATGCCTGTCTTGCTGTAGAGAGTCTGCTAAGGTTTGGGTGGGGGGTTGCTTATGTTGGGTTTCTTTTTGTTTAATTGATTCTAAGACCTCTTCAATTTGCTTTCTCCTCTGACTATTTAGGTTGGATTGCATTTGAATAAAGATTCCCCTCATGTATAGAAATAAGTTTACGTTAGGTTGGATTTATCAGTCTCCTCTTTCGTTTAACTTCTCCAGAATCTTAGTTAATTTGTTTTTCTTTGGGTTGTATTCGTTGGGGGGTGGGTTTGGAATCGTCTGAGAGATGTCGTTCTGTCCGTAGAGAGAATAGTATGGTTTAACTCGTCTTGGATTTTTCTTGGTTTAGGTATATGATGAGTGATCCTTTATTTCGGTTAAGGAATAATCGTTTTAGTCGGTTTGTTGTTGCGGATTTTCGATTTTATTCGTGCTATATAGTGGGGTGTGGTTTTTTTGAGGTGTGTTTAGGACGTCTTTAACGCCTTCGGAAACGCCTGAAGATAGTTCGGGAGATATTGGAGTTTCTGCTACTG
>BLSH010070945.1:2568845-2582734 GCA_018402905.1 Glandirana rugosa | reverse complement strand
TCACGTTTTACTAATTGTTTATATGTTCATTCATTTTTGGCGCTACACATCTGTTTGCACATTGTTTTTTAAATTGGGTTTATTGCTTATATGTGACAGCAACCACTTCACCACAGCGCTAAGACATACCACTTTGTTTTATAGTTTACACTTAAAGCATACTGTATCTAAACCTTGAAACAAAAATGTAATATATTTTATTACTATTTAACTTTTCTACTGTATCTATGAAAAAAGCAGGGTTTCCATTCAGGTTGGATTAAAGACCTGTCCACCCATTTCCATTTCCATTACATGAAAGGGGGCATATTATGGGTTTAGTAGTTTAAACAATAAGGCTGGGTTCACACATGCTGCAGCCGTGACTCACATCAGGGGGCCCGGTGCGTCCCTGTTCAGGTGCGAATAAGGTTCGAATTTTTGTCTGAATTCCTGCCTGAATTCCCACCTGAATCAAAACACAGGACCCTTTCCAAATGCAGACCGCAGCCACCCTGGAGCTGTGTGAACCAGCTCAATTGAGAGCCGGGAAACCTGCATCCAATTCACATATATGTGAACCCAGCCTAAAGGTAAAATTATTTGTGCCTTCTTTTCACAGTAAGTGACAAGGACACTGTATTTCTGGAAAGATTGGCAGGCACTGTATATTATCTATTTGCTGAACATGTCACTGACCCAAAAAAATTGAAACTGATGAAGCCACTACATCTAAGGACTGGTAAACTATATTATATTAAGTTATTGTTCCCCAGTTAAGTTATGCTTATGGGGACATTTACAGTATAAAGCAGTGGATGTGACCTTTACCAAACAAACAGTCACAGTTGTGTAATAAATCATTCCCTGTAATTTAAAGTACATGCATCAGGAAAATGTGTACAAAAAAAAATATATAACCCAAGATGTTTAGTGACCAATAGCTAACCCCTGCCTAGAGCTTTTAATAAATATTCAATGAATCAATTAATATACAGTATAAATATAAAAAATGCTAAATGTGAAATAATAATGGATTATTACATTGCACATTGTGATATATCTGTACTGTACCAAAATCACAGTTTTTAAATTAACATTATCCATCATCCTGGAGGTAAAACTGTATACTAAACATGAGAAAGCTATCTGTCACCATCAGGGGTCAGGCTAGAAGACCAGTTGCTATAGTAGTAGCGGAACTACCACAGACCAGCAGGATAGGTACACAGGCAGTCACCCTGGTGAATGACATGGGTTGAACTGAGGTGCAGAGTCTAATTATTAGCCAATGTTCAACAGAGCTCCTGATGGTGGAGATAGATTTTATTGCATGTTAGTACAAAGTTGCGGTCCTCAGGATTGCCCCACAAGGAGGTAAGCTGGCAGGGGTCCAGTAGCGGATAAGCAGGTAGGGAATCTAAAAGAAGTGTAGTCAGTAAACAAGCCAAAAGGCCAGTAACGAGTAGTTGTAGGTTGGGATCAGGCCAAAGCATAGTAAAGGAACAAGCCAAGGGTCGATAGCACGTGGTAACAAAATATGGATGGCAGGAGCAAGATACTGGCGAGAGAGAGCACAATAATTTGGCAAACAGGAAGGGCAGAGACTTGGCTTAAATCAGGAAGTTAATGGGAGGGGCAGAGTTCAGGGTTCAAGACAAACAAAGTTCAACACAGGATCATTCAAGGAATTTTCCAGGGAACTGTCTAGCATTCCAGGTAGCTCAGCAAGGAGAGGCAGCAGAGGTTCTGGATTTAAATCCAGGCCCTGATACTATCATTTACTATGTGCTTTTGCTGCCACGTTGAATTGGATTGGGAATCCAAAGAGAGATCTATAACAGAAAAGGGCAGAAAAGCCACATAGTGTAGTAATGCCTTTATAAAAATTACACACATAAAAACAGACAGTAAGTATTGCACTCACAAGTGTAGGCACGGAGGGCTCATATGTAGGAAAATTCAGCCTCAAAGGCTATGTGATGCAGCCAATGTGAAGGCTGTGTAGCCAGAGGGCAGAGAGTAGGATCACACTGCAGACACTCAGAATCTCCAGTATACAGATCAAACACCACCGCTGAGAGATAGCAACTGGCTGCTCTCACTCATATCAAAATACCTAGGATGTCTTGCAACTTGACAGGAGTTAGAGTGGCCAGTTTCTATCTTTCAGTGAGCAGTGGGTGGAGTGGCCTTCCTCATTCAAAGTGTGCAAGACTACTGGGTGCCAGGTAAGGAAAAAATTAAATGTGAGTTTTTTACTTTTTGTGCATGCTAATCGTTTTCTTAGATATACAAAACTATGGTAGTCCCTTCTCTGCATGCCTTGGAAAGGTAAGGATTGCACTTATATTTAAAAAAAGATCAGATGGTTACTGAAGGCTCCTTGGCATTGAGGGACCAAAGTCTGAGGGGAGGAGGAGTGGATGTTATGTTCCTAAAGCGCATTTGTGACTTTTTTTATATACATAAGAGGTCACTGGTACTTCTGAGGCTGGCTGTGCAGAATCTTATATATATATATCTCACAAACGTCAGTACACATGTGAAATTAGTTTCATTCCGAATTAAAATTTGGACAAATTTTTGTTTTTCAACATTGCCACCCATTCCGCTGATTGTTCTTGGATTGCCCCTGATTGGTCCTTTGAGCAGAATGAGTGGCAATGTTGCAGTTAAATTGATTGTGATGGACCGTGGTTATCGTCCATGATGACACGCTATCATCAGAGCGAAACGCGTTGATGTCACATCTGGTCCGTCACAGCCATGTACGTCATATCCTCTGACGGTGGTAGCAAGCCGGTGGAACGCATGCCATCATACACGCGATTGCAGACATTGATATCCCACGCTGTGTTTTTATCTTTGTCTCGTAAGTAGATTTTAAACATGCGCAACAAATGGTATTTTAAATGGTATACACCATGAAGATTCCTTTTGTTTCTCTGAGTGACCTGGATGGTTTGCATCCTGCTGGTTGTGATTGGGATATCCGGTTTGTGTCTTCAGTTATCCTGGCCAAGAATCACCCTCACCAGTTCTCAGCTAATTTGACCCCCTGACTGAAAAGCAGAGGGTCCACATCATCTGGTGAGTGAGGGCACAAGAGGGTTCCTGGCACCTGGCACCTTATTGCACAGAATTTGTGTGGAGCACTGAAGGGCACTTTGAAGCACATTGTCACTTTCATTATGCATAAAGGACACTCGTAGACTTTGATTGCATGATAATGTACAATATTCATTTATGGATTTTTATTTCTGGTTTGTGATATTATAAGAGATTTATGGTTTAGTGTCACATTGATTAGGTGGTGCTGCTTATTGACATAGTTCTCGAATTTGAATAGTTTTCCAATCTAGAAAACAAAATAGAATAGAAAACAAAGGAATAGAACAGAAAAAAAACCCAATAGACTAGAAAAGATATAACAGAAAACAAAAGAATAGAATACAACAGAGTAAAACAGCTCTGTTCCACTCCACCACATTATAGTCTTTCATTTTCTGTTATATTCCCCTCTATTGTATTCTATCTTTTTCCATTCTTTTCCTCCACTTTCCACTCCACCTCATTCTCCTTGGAAATTGGAAAACAATTTGAAAACGATTCGAATTAGAAAATTATTCGAATTCAAAAACTATTCGAAATTGATTAGAAAATGTTTCTAATCGATTCAAAAACATTTCTAATCAATTCGAAAATGAATAAATTAAACAAATTTCAAAAAACAAATTAAACGAATGAAACAAACCTAACTAAACAACATATGTAAATAACGAATCAAAACAAAACAAAACAAATTTTTTCTCTCTGAACATGTCTAGAATACACCCTTGACATTTTTGTAAATATTTTATTATTTTATTTCATGTGACAACACTGAAGAAATGACACTTTGCTACAATGTAAAGTAGTGAGTGTACAGCTTGTATAACAGTGTAAATTTGCTGTCCCCTCAAAATAACTCAACACACAGCCATTAGTGTCTGTCACTTTTTGAGATACTGTCTATACACTATATTACTAAGTATTGGGACGCCTGCCTTTACATGCACATAAACTTTAATGGCATCCTAGTCTTAGTCCGTAAGCAGGGCCGGTCATACAATGGGTCCCAGTGGGTCCCAGTGGGTCCATTGGACCCAGGCAGCATTTTGAGAGGTAACAAATTGAACTACGGCCACCTCTTCTTCTCTTCTATTTACCCAGCAAATTGATGACCAAGATTTTTTTTCCAGCAGTTCTGTGTGTCATGATGACACAACTGCCCCAGGGCCACACCGCCTGCCACTATACTACCCTAGCCTGCCCCTATACTGACCTAGCCTGTCTATATACTACCATAGCCTGTCTATATACTACCCTAGTCTGTCTATATACTACCCCAGCCAGCCCCTATACTGTCCTAGCCTCTCCATATACTACCCTAGTCTGTCTATATACTACCCTAGCCTGTCTATATACTACCCTAGCCTGCCCCTATACTGCCATAGCTTGTGTTACGTACCAGGTAGAGAGCCTGACAGCAGGGGACAGCCTCTCCTATGACCCCGGTTCAAGGGACCACTGGGGTTGAGACAGCGGCCACAAGAGCATGATAAGGTATGAGTGCCTGTGGTAGTCTAGTGGTGTTCGCCAGCAGGAGATCAGCAGGGTTGCTGAAGATGGAGGTGACCTGTGGATGATAAGGTGCAGTTAGATGGAAGCTACCCAGATGAGCTGGGAAGCTGCAGAGCTGGAGGCCACTGAGGTCTGGATGGCAACAGGCACAGGAGCAGAGTCAAGTGGAAGCAGGTTCAGAAAAACGGGTTGGCAGCGAGGTACAGAGGAGCAGACAGAAGAGTGGGTGAGACAAGCCAATCGGGTACAGGCAGATAGCAGGAGAGTCGTGTACAAGCCGGGTCGGTAACAAGTTCAGAGCAGGATATCAGGTTGCAGATTAACACGGGTAACGCTGTAGATCAGACAGCACCTGTCCGGTGCATCAGCAGGGTTTAAATGGCCAAGATTTGCGCATTTGAGCGCACACGCAGGCGCGCACACACGCTGTTGGGCGCCAGAAAGCATGGAAATATTGCTGACAAGTCCTTCCTGGGAAGAGCTGCACAGGCAGGCTTCCTGATAGCTTGTACATATACTACACTAGCCTGTCCATATACTAATGTAACCTGTCCATATACTACCCTAGCCTGTGTATATATTGTGCTACCCTAGCCTGTCCATATACTACCCTAGCCTGTCGATATTCTACCCTAGCGTGCCCATTTACTACCCTAGTCTGTCCATATACTACCCTAGCCTGTCTATACACTACCCTAGCCTGCCCCTATACTACCCTAGCTTGTCTATATACTACCCTAGCCTGTCTATATACTGTCCTAGCCTGCCCCAATACTGCCATAACCTACCCCTATACTACCCTAGTCTCTATATACTACTCTAGACTGCCCCTATACTGCCATAGCTTGTCCATATACTACACTAGCCTGTCCATATACTACCGTAACCTGTTCATATACTTCCCTAGCCTGTCTATATACTGTACTACCTTAGCCTGTTGATATACTACCCTAGCCTGTTGATATACTACTCTAGCGTACCCATTTACTACCCTAGTCTGTCCATATACTACCTTAGCCTGCCTATACACTACCCTAGCCTGCCCCTATACTACCCTAGCCTGTCTATATACTACCCTAGCCTGTCTATATACTGCCCTAGCCTGCCCCAATACTGCCCTAACCTACCCCTACACTGCTCTAGTCTGTCTATATACTACCCTAGCCTGTCTATATACTACCCTAGCCTACCCCTATACTGACCTATCCTGCCCCTTAGAATTGAACATAATGGTAGTTCATATAACTTTGCATATATATACAAGGTGCTGTTGCATGTAAATCTGACTTCCCGATAAATTACATTTTAGTTTTAATTATCATGATATAAAATAATGTATGTGAGGGCCTTTTGGGGGGCGTGATTTTTTTTTGAGGGGGGAGGCAGCATTTCATTCTTGGACCCAGGCAGCACAATGTCTTGGGCCAGCCCTGTCCGTAGGGTTTAATATTAAGTTGGCCCACCCTTTGCAGCCATAACAGCTTCAACTCTTCTGGGAAGGCTGTCCACAAGGTTTAGTAGTGTGTCTATGGGAATGTTTGACCATTCTTCCAGAAGCATGTGAGGTCAGGCACTGATGTGGATGAGAAGAAATATAATTTTGGGATGCCAGACCATGACACAAATACCAATGACGGATTTTTAAAAGTACAAAAAGTTATTATACAAAAAGATACATATAGGTACACAACATACAAATACAAAAAATATATGAATATGTAAAAGCACAATAGCATCTACCCAACGTTAACGTACTGGATACCGAGCAGTACCCCTAGGGATAGAAGCGGGGTTCACCGCTGACTGTTCCAGACATTGACACCGACATGTTTCGGACCTCCCAGGGTCACAATTATGCACAATTAATGACAGTTCTATAGTACATCGCATTTACAAATAACTGAGTGCTCCAGTGTTTACAGTAAGAATTTGTACAGAAGAACATACTTACGAAAAATGGCATACACAGATTTACATCCAATATATCAGCCCAGAATCTCCCATAATCAGATGGATGGATACCAAGCGATCACAGCAGTGCTCATGTGGAGAAACGCAGCTTCCACATGAAAGAGAGCCAAAACGGCACACCACACCAGAGGAGGAGGGAACACTGTGCACAGACGGAGATCCCCAGCAGGAGGGAAAAGTTTTCCCGCTGTAAACTTCCAGCAGCACTACCAGTTCACATGGTATATTCCTATAAGGCCCTTTCCTAGAAAGGACAAACGACATGTAAGGAATATATATATATATATATATATATACACACACACATCTGTGCATGCATATATACACTTAATTACCCTACTGCTTAGGTATGTAGTTCAAATCTTAGACCCCTTTCACACTGAAACGCTTTACAGGCGATATTTAGATAAAAATAGTGCCTGTAAAGAGCCTCAAAAATCACTCCCCATCCACCCCAATGTGAAAGCTGGAGTGCTTTCACACTGGAGCGGTGCGCTTGCAGGACGTTACAAAAAGTCCTGCAAGCCGCATCTTTGGAGTGGTGCAGTGAGTGGTGAAAACAATGGATTAGCGCTTCCAAAGCGGCTGCACACCGCCTCGGAATCGTGGAGTGTGGGCACTTTTAACCCTGTTTTAACCCCTTGTGGGGGGTTAAAAGTGCACCGCTCCAGCCGCCGCAGCACAGCTATAACATCGGTAAATCCCGCTGCGAGTAGCTGGGATTTAACGCTGACGCCCCACCGGCCCCAGTGTGAAAGTGCCCTTAGTGATAACGTCTGTAAGCCTATGCGGCTGCCAAATAGTAGCAAAACGGGTCAAAGGAGTATACAATAGTGAAAGATAGTAATATACCTACCTATGTGTGGTGCAGATCTGACCTCCAGGTGGAATGCTGGATGGGCTGAGTGTGTGTAAACACATCATCCACCATCCATCATGGAATATATGTATGTATATTGTGGATGATTAGCTCATGGTGATCAGCTTTCCGGAGGAACAGAGTCAGCATGCAGGCAATTTTCCTTAAAATCTGGCGGCTTGCCAGGTTTATTAATAAAGTAAGATTTTCAGGTAAAACAAAACATAAAAATAAGTCTTTGCCATCCGGCGCTAAACTAAACAATATAATTTCCTCACTATACGGTGTGGGGCTGGTGCCCGACACCCACAAAACTTAAACAAAAAGGCAAACCTTTGTCTTTCAAAGTCCAAACAGACACAGAGCTCCTCCAGATCCCTCTCTCTGAGTTTCAGGCCAGAGCTCTAGTGAGATCTCTTCCTTATCATTAAATGCAGCTGAAGAGGAGTTTGGGTGGACCAGAAACTCTGGGCTGGAACCAGCTCTGCCATGGTGGCTGGCAAAACCCAGGTCGTACTATCACTAGTCCACTCCAAGTGCACGCATGCGAGACGACAAATATCATCCGTCCATTATCACTCCTCGCATAACGTCACAATATATATATACATCTATGCATGCACATATCCATTTAATTACCCTACTGGTTAGGTATATAGTTCAAATCTTGTTGATACCGTCTATAAGCCTATGCAGCTGTCATATAGGATGTCATGTGTTCAATCTCCTCTGAGGGAGATTGAAGACAGCTGGTTGCTGGAGGTTGGATGAAGAGATGTCTTGACATAACTGAAAACTTAACAGGAGTTTTAATATCCTACTGCATGCAAAACTTTAAAAAAGGAAACTATTTAGATATACTTTAAGGTGAATCAGCAGATTGCAAATGTTTGATTTTTGTGGATATGTTAAAGTAGAACTATAGGCAAAACTTTTTTTTCATTTTGGGCAGAACAAGGGAGGGTTATAACCTCTGTCAGATTTTTTTTGCCATCTGTGTCCCATTGCAGAAATTTACCTTCAATTTCTGTCCCATAGACAAGCAGGAAGTAAGAGAAAATCCTCGCAAATTAAGGGAATTCCTTGGGGACCCTCAGATCACCAGAACTAGTGTCCCCGTTGGAAGATTTCCCCTCTATTACTTTTCTGGGGACAAACCAAAATTTGGGGTTTTCTTGTACTTTCAGTTTCAATGATAATTGTATACAGGACAAATTTAGAGAGTAAATCTCCTTAACGGGGGCACAGACAGCAAAAGCAACTGATAGGTGCTCTAATCCCTCTCCATGCCATCCAAAACTGAAAAAAAGCTGTGCCTTTAATTATACTTTAATACAGACTTATTTATGTATCTTAATAATAGTTTGTTATTCACCAATTTGATCTTGATTCTATTATGAGAATCAGCAAATTGCATCTTTTTCATTTGATTGAATATTCCCATGTGTGGATCTGTGGCATGTGGATCTACTATGCAAGGATTCACACAAAATATGTGCAGGGAGAGAACAAGTCATTTTTAACTTTGAAAGCTATAACACTTACCCTTTAAATGTGACCATATCCTTTTTAAAGGTAATTTTTGGGGATATATTTCATTATTTCAAAATTGTCAATTGCTAAAAATGTGTAAACATTTCTGCATGTCCTTGTATTGAATGGACTGGCAAATATTAATGCTTTAGAAGTTGTTGATGACTAAGTAAGTAAGCTGCGGAGCATTAGAGGAACTATTGTTTCAAGACAGCTGGAGTGTTGAATGCTTTTCATCCCTGATCTAATTCATCTCTTCTTTGTTCAAAAAGCATTGTCTAAATAAAAATGAAAAAAAAACTGCAGAAGACATTGAATGCATCACAGCTCAATGTCAGTTTAGGAACATATCATATAGGAGCTGTAGAACATTAACTACTTGAGTCCCCAGGCCTTTTTATCCCTAAAATACCTAGAGTCCTGGAGCATTTTTTTCAGTGATGTCTCAGTTTCTCAAATTACAGTAAAACCTTGGATAGCTTAATTAGTTTTGGAAACGTGCTTGTAATCCAAAGCACTTGTATATCAAATTCCCCATAAGAAATAATGGAAATTCAGATGATTTGTTCCACAACCATTTATTCATATAAAAATGATTACAGCAATACAAAATACAGTATGAAGTATACTGTAAAATTGGCAGGCAACTTTGAGGCAACTTCAAAGCAGCTTCAAGGAATGCCGGGGTAATCTTCCTGAATTGTTGGATCCAGATCACATCAATTAAGATAAGGATCCAACTTGAGGGCAACTTCCTTTAGGCTGGATTCATACTAGAACACGCAGCAGCTCACAGCAGGAGTCCGGTGTGTCTTGGTTCACCATTCCAGGTCTGATTTCAGCCGAATTTTGGGCTGAATTCGGACCTGAAAAGTACCAAAAGTCGCACAGCATTTTTGTGCAAAACACACCGAACCACTGCGGAGATATGTGAACCGGCTCCCTAGAGAGCCGTGTCAAAATCTCCTGCTCTTGCGAATTGGATACAGGGAGCCCCCATCCAATTCGCAATGGTGTGAACCCAGCCTTAAAATCTATGCGCACAAGTTGGATAGAAGTCCCCCAGTTGAGGGCACATCAAATGCGGGGATTATCACTAATGCACGTGGATGAAAGATTGAGCATATGCAAGTGAAATCATACCAAAGGATTGCATTGTTAGTTTTGTTTTGCTTTGTTAATGTTATATATGGTTTGATATGATATGCTAAGTTTGAAAATTGCTATGCAGACATATTTTAAAAAATACTAGCACATTAGCATTTGGGAATGCGGCACCACTTTTGAATACAATTTTGCACATTGCTACATGTAAGGAGAGTGTGTATAGGGGTGAGCAATCCGCTTTGTAAGTTTTGGAGTTTTATAGCACTCAATAGCACAACATAGCAGCATGCAAGTACACCCATTTTTAATAGGATAGAAGTCGCCTTGAAGTAGTACAGAAACCTTTATGAATTCCGAGTGACTTAGTGCTATAATTAAGACCGCTCTCATTGAATAAAATAGGATTTCACATGTCACACCACTTGGAGTCTCACAAGTCAGATCCCAATTAGCGACGTGACGTTACTCATATTGCAAGACCTGGCTTGTTTATCAAGTTAAGATTTATAAAAACATTTTGCTCATTTTATAAAACACTTGCAGACCAATTTACTCGCAATCCAAAGTTTTATTGTATATATTTTAGGTTTTGTGCTGTACCATAACATGTTATACATTTTTGGGACAGATAGGACTTTAATTTGGTAGCATTGTGGTTACATACAGTATATTTTTATCTGCTTATTTTTGGGGACTAAACAGTAAACAAAAAATTAAAATTACATTTTCATGTAATGTTTCCCAACACAGCACTAATTGCCATACTGTGATCCATGCAACGGAAAAAAAACAATTAATGTAATTTGTTAGCGTAACAAGATACAATTAAGTTGGTTTGACAGGGCACAAATGCGCATGACTGCAAGATTTTCACAGGTTCTCAACTAGGTACTCAAACCTGGGCTAAGGCCGCTTTCACACTTGTGCGACCTGAAAGTCGCATGACTTTACCACGATTTACAGTGATTTGCCACATTTTTTGCTGCAATTTGTTGCCGTGATTTTGATGTGACTTGAAGCAATAGCTGTGCAATTCTGAGGTCTATCAACCTCAAGTTGCTTCAAAGTCAGACCAAAGTAGTTCAGGGACTACTTTGAAGTCACACAGATATGAATGGTGCTCATTGGAAATCATCTTCAGGCCCCTTTCACACTTGTGTGACTTTTCCTGTGACTTGGGACTGCAAAGTCCCATGACAAGTCGTTCCCCATGATTTTCAATGAGTACCATTCATATCTGTGCGACTTCAAGTTGCAGTCCCTGCACTACTTTGTCTGACTTTGGCGCGACTTGAGGTCCATAGACCTCAGGATTACAAAGCTATTGCTTCAAGTCACATCACAATCACTGCAAACCATTGCAGCAAAAAATTGCAGCAAAATTGAGGTAAAATCGCAAATATTTCAAGTCTCACAAGTATGAAAGAACAACCCCTGAAATACAATACCACACCATAATCCCCCCTCCTGATTTTGGCCAGTGCACAAAGCAAGGTCCATAAAGACATGGATGAGTGAGTTTGGGGTGGACGAACTTGACTGGCCTGTACAGAGTCCTGACCTTAACCTGATAGAACACCTTTGGGATGAATTAGAGTGGAGACTGTAAGCCAGGCCTTCTCATCCAACATCAGTGCCTGACCTCACAAAAGTGCTTTGGGAAGAGTGGTCAAACATTCCCATAGACACACTCCTAAATCTTGTGGACAGCCTTCCCAGAAGAGTTAAAGCTGTTATAGCTGCAAAGGGAGGGCCAACTCAATATTGAACCCTATTGACTAGGACTGGGATGCCATTAAAGTTCATGTGTGTGTAAAGGTAGGCATTTTGACAATATCGTGTGGGCTAACATATTTGCAAATAGTAAGTGTTCTTGTTTATCAGGTGCAATCCCTATAGAGTTAGGCAGACATGAAGATACAGATTGAATGACACTGGTGGGCGTGTACTTCCATTGGGCGTGTCGGTGTACTAACAATACAATCTATGTTATATAAAGGACTGCAGTAGAGGGGTTGGTTTCCCCCTTTTTGGGGGAGTAGGGCTGATATTGTGCATAATGACAAATGCCCCACTTGGGCTGTTAGTTTTAATTCTTGTGCATTTTGTCCATCAAAAGTGTGGCTTTGCTGTCAATGTTGTGTATTGTTGCTGTCTTACCATGCATACATGGTTTGAGAGCATCTGCTGACCTACTCTTTGATCTCATTGCTTAATCATGTATACACAGAAATGCATCTTCCAGCAGAACTGTCACCAATGTATGTGTGTGGAACGTGGGGTGGTGGGTGTTCATGCTGGAACATGTCTTTTTTTTTTTTTTTTAAGAATGACTTTTTGTATTTTTGTATAATCTTGCAGCTAAACATTTGTTGGTGGTTGGTGTCTGTTGAGAGCAGTTGTACTTTGAAATGTGTAGCCTGCTATACACTGTGAAATTAAAGCTATGTCCGCTATAAGGCTTGGAAAATTTTTAGATAAGCTCCTATGAGCAGGGCCATTCGATCCCAATTGCCATATGTTTGTCTAAATGTACCACCTAATATACCAATGCCACTAAATGAATGTACATTATTGTGTTGCTGCTGTGCAAATAAATGTAAATTATTGAGTTTTTTTTTTTAAATTGGTTTTGGGGGGGAACTGGATTTGGAGAAGTGAACTGTCTTGCTAATGACAAATTATGAGAGGATTAAAAAAAAACGAATCTCTTCAGCACACATGTAAGTAAATGATAAAGGTTGTTTAAGTGGAGAATTTTCATTTAACAGGTCTGGAGAATTGCAGGTAAGTGCCGGTTCACACTACTGCACTGTGCAAGATTGCGTCTGATTCACACTGCAGTACAAGTCACATGCGCTGTCCATGCAATGTGATTTCAGCCATACAGATAGTATGGCTGAATATGCATTGCATTCGGACCAAACTCGCACAGGACCCTTTTTTTTTTTTTTGGTCTGCACCAGAATTGGTTTGCATAGGTGTCCACACCCATGCAATCCGATTAATGTCCGAACTGTTAGTTTGCACTGTGATATGTGAGCTAAAATTGGGGTGTCATTAACAATGTATTGACACTCCCAGCAGGTCACACATGGCAGTGTGAAATGCGATGCGGGAACCTGAAGTGGATTTGCAGGGTTCTCACATTGCACAAGTGTGAACCGGCATTCATAATGAATTTAGCTGGTGGATAGGCAAAATGCACTTAGCCTGAAAAAAAGAACATTAATGCAGCCACTACTTCTAAAGCTTAGTACACCCGGTTAGAATTTGGGCAACATCATCCAGTTCAATAGAAAACCGCCAACATTTGGCTCGTGTGTATGGCAGCCAGTCTGACAGAAGTTAGTTAGTACAGCGACCCCGACCTGAGCTGTCTGACTGACTGGGCAGAACAAAAAAAAAGTAGTAGTGTGTACGAGGCTTTACTAAGCTGCACTATATCACATTTTTGTCCTCAGGTTTAGATATACTAACACATAAAGTATTTTCATTACTATTTATTATGCACTTTTCTTCACATTAAAATATGGACTTTTCAATTTCCATGATTTACTTATGTTATTTTATTGTTTGACTGTAAAATTTTATTTACAAAGAATGCTGCATGGATTATCACTAATTAATAATGCTATCTTCCAGCTTGTGATAAATGTGATTGGTATCTATTGAGGAAAGCAAGCAATTCACATTTTAAGGTGACCATAACATATGCTTCATGAGAAAAATTAACAGATAAAAATAAAGGCTTTCAATGGAATTTTACACTTAACGAACGAAAGGAGTTATCTATGGTTAGTGTAAATAGTGT
>BLSH010070945.1:2543433-2558926 GCA_018402905.1 Glandirana rugosa | reverse complement strand
CTCCTGGAGCTCCCTTACCAAAGCCATATGACCAAATTGATCACGGTTCAGCAACCAATTCTTGGTCCAGCAACTCCTCTCTCTCCTTCTCCTACGTTGGTTTCGGGTCCAAGCCTGAACTCCTAGGCCAACAGCAGCGAGATTTCTCTCTCGAGAAGGCAACATGGTTGACGAACGAGCGTCCAGAAACGAGCCAAAGAACGATCCAAAAAGAAC
Organism: Glandirana rugosa; assembly: GCA_018402905.1. Lineage (NCBI taxonomy): Eukaryota > Metazoa > Chordata > Amphibia > Anura > Ranidae > Glandirana > Glandirana rugosa. Next base: position 2,558,710 of record BLSH010070945.1, on the reverse strand, counting down.
GATCTGAAAGTCGCGAATCAACACACACCAAACTTCAACTAACACGAGATTAGATGAAGGAGCCCAAAGGGTGGCGCAACGATACCAGCACTTCCTCTTTATACGCGCGTTCGCGTCATCACGTTCGACCGGTCGTACGTTGTACACACGACCGTCGTGTGCATGTCAGTGGGCTACATACGACCGTCAACGTACGATTCAACATGGTCGTACGCACGATCGTCGTCCCGTGTGTACGAGCTATAAGATATGATGAGGTTTCAGAGGCAAAGAGAATGCATATTTCAGGCAGACATGGTAAGTGAAAAAATATTTTTTTAATTAATATTTCTGTCTGAAAGAAGCTGACTCTCTGCCTTGATACATGCCACCTATTAAAAAAGATGAGATTTTGTTCTGCAAATACGTGTACATTTAAAAACCCGTTCCTGAAACAATGAAGTTTTAATCAATAATTATGGTTTAATCATGCATGATCTCTGCTTAAAAATTATTTTCATATTAATAAGGATTGGATTATCTGCAGCAAATTTGTACAATATTCATATTATGTCTATGCAAAGGTTTTGTCTAATTTTGTTGATGAAATCTGCCTTCTATCTCTCTCAGAAATCCTAAAAGTCTTAAAAGGTGTTTTTAAAATCACTTACATTTTCCTGTTATATATTTCAACTTAAAGTGATACTAAAGTCTTGTATTTTTTCTTTAAAAATAATAAACATGTTATACTTAACTGCTCTGTGAAATGGTTTTGCACAGAGCAGCCCAGATCCTCCTCTTCTCAGGTCCCTCGCCAATGCTCCTGGCCCCTCCCACTTGTCGAGTGCCCCCACATCAGACACGGAGCCGTGGTTTGGCCCCGCCCCTCTCTCTCCTGATTGGCTAAATTTTGCTTCTGCTTAGACTCCCTCCAAAATTGTGACCTATCTCAATATGCATTCTTAATTGTTTAGAAATTGTAGCCAACCCATAGAGGCTTAATATCTGTGGAACAAATCTCTAAGATCTTCCCATTTTCAGTCCCCAAAACGAGATGCTCATTTTTACCTCCAGATGCAAGGTGCTTGCTCTCTCCTTTAGTACTTGTTCATATCCAATAAAGGCTTCAAAGGTGTGGTATTAATTGGATCATCATGTTTTTTTATTTTCAGTTTAACTCAAAAATGCATTCATGTTTTAAATTTCAATTCTACATGTGTTTGCTTTCTCCCTCAGAAATTGTGGCCAATCCAAAAATGTTTAAAAGATGTGTTGCAAATTTTCACAATTTTTTCTTTTAAATTTGAAACAAATAGACACTATGGGGGTAATTTACTATAGCGTCAATATGCAATAGCACCCATAAATACTCTCAAAATAGCATCATTGTGCTAATTAATGCCCAAATGGAATTCACTATAGTGTTGGGGGAAAATACTCCCAAAATTGAATTTACTATAACGCCCAGACAACAGATACTGCCCAAACCCTTACTTTTGCTAGAACCTGGAGAATTGCACATGGAAATAATGTTTAGAACATGATATGATCGCCTAAATGGTACTTAAATAAGTGGTATATTGTTTAAATAAAATCTGCTTTTAAACTGCTTTAAAAAGGGATGTATACATTGAAATATCTTTAAAAGTCTGAGAAGAGATAAATCCACCCTCTCTTTACAACTGTGCCAGCACAACTGAGCATGCTGACATTCAAACTACTCTCATTTTAACTCCCATGCCTTTTTACAGGGTGCTATAGTAAATACCAAAATTAGCATTGGGCTAAAAAGCATTTTTGAGAGTGAAAATTAGAGTTGTGTAGCCCAGTGCAAGTTTTAGCAAATTATGATAATGGTAGAATTGTAACTTCCCCAAATAAATACTTTTAATGTTGAGATGAACTGTTTCTTTCTCACAAATAAATTGTCCTTTCAACAATGTTGCTTCTTCTTCATCTATTTTGCTTTTAAGAATGCTAGCATGTGTAATGTTTTCATGTTTTGATAAAATATATTTGTCTCTGTCTCTCTCACTTGTTGCTGTCCATCTCACAAAAATCTTTTACCCAAACTCACACAGGTGTCTTTACAAACCACAAACAATACCATTGCTGATGCAAATTTAAAATGAGTCACAATTGTGTGTGTTGTTTGGTATTTCCAAATGATCATAATTTGAGCCCCAAAAATGTGACATTTGTACCAACATCAGAAATAAAAATGTAATTCCCAAAATTCAGAGGGTAACATCACTATTCTACACTCACACACCAAGAACCACCAAATATCACAGAATAAATCAAGAACTATAACTCCTGACTAACGTAATTCCACCACCTATATGTCCAAAGAAATGCAGTATTTACAGTTGTGCTCATAAGTTTACATACCATTTATTATCAATCAAATATGTTTACTCTTTTTAAATCATAATGACAACAGAAACTACCCAAATGACCCTGATCAAAAGTTTACATACCCTGGTGATTTTTGCCTGATAACATGCACACAAGTTGACAAAAAAGGGTTTGAATGGCTATTAAAGGTAACCATCCTCACCTGTGATCGGTTTGCTTGTAATTAGTGTGTGTGTATATAAAAGGTCAATGAGTTTCTGGACTCCTGACAGACCCTTGCATTTCTCATCCAGTGCTGCACTGACGTTTCTGGATTCTGAGTCATGGGGAAAGCAAAATAATTGTGTCCAGCATGCCAAAGGACCCTATGGAAGGCTGATGCATTTGGTGGGATGGTCCTCTCTTCCTCAGAGCCACTTCTGCCTCTGAGAAAGAGGGGACCATCCCTCGAAATGCGTCAGCCTTCCATATGGTCCTTCGGCATGCTGGACACTGCCTTGAAGACCTGGTCGCTGTTGTTCCTTTGTGATCTTTGATGTGCCTATTTTTAACGTTTGCTTGTGAGTACAGTTGTGCTCATAAGTTTACATACCTTGGCAGAATTTAGGATTTCTTGGCCATTTTTCAGAGAATATGAATGATAACACAAAAACTTTTCTTTCACTCATGGTTAGTGTTTGGCTGAAGCCATTTATTATCAATCAACTGTGCTTACTCGTTTTAAATCATAATGAAAACATAAACTACCCAAATGACCCTGCTCAAAAGTTTATATAGCCCAGTTTTTGATACGGTGTATTGCCCCCTTTAACATCAATGATTGAAATATTGATTATACAGAAAATTGTTCTCAGCTAGTAGCACACAAGCACTTTAATGTGGATACATTGCACATTATTCACATTTGATTTGTTGAAATAAGGTCTATTGCACTAATACACTTTAAGTTGATGGCTGAGTCATCAATTGATATGAAGTGTAGTCACATATAAGTGCACATATCCACAATAAGGTGATATTAAGGCACACCAACTACATACAGCAAGCGCTGTTTACACAGGATTAACCATCCCAGTGTACATTATATCATATATCCCCTCAAAGGTCACAACAGCAGCTGCTGGAAGGTCCATAAAACTGTGGTGCGAGAGTCCTTTACTTAAAACCTTTGTGGTGTTCAGAAGTCCTTGCCCAAAACCCCTAAAAAGTTAAATGGCAGGATTATCATAAGCAAAAATAGATAAGATTAATACAAAAGCTAAAAAGGTAGCGCACACACTACATTGACAAACACAGAAGGAATGAATTAGCAGGAACCTTCCTTTTCATCTAAAAAATTACATGTAAGTCTAATATGTGAGATTTAGAAGCAATCATCAAACCACAGCCTTAGTGGGGTGTGGGTCGGGAATTATTCATATCCCCCAAAAAAACCCCACAAAAAACATATCTATTTGTAACCAAATATACACACTGCAAAGAAAGATTCAGGCCTGTTCTTAGGTCAAACACCCACCACAAATGCAGGGCTTTATATAACCCAGCTATGTTTGCTAGCACACCTCCACCCACCCTGTAAAGGAAACACCCACCATTTAATTGATTCTGTTTCTTCATGTAGGCCTCAAGTGCTCACACCTGTTTATCAGGAATGCACACTCTTTCCAAATGAAAGAATGCATCAGCACAGATATCTGTGCAGGGTAAACCTCAAAATAACAAACGTCCATCATTGACAAACGTCCATGGCTCTGGCCATAATCAGTGATCCCAAAAATCTCCAAATTAAACTTGTACGTTGTTGGGCATGTGAAGGGTACAAAACAGGAAATGACAACTTTGTGAGGGCTGCTTGTCGACTAGGTAAACCATGAAATATGTAAACTAAATGTGCATTCTGTCTAAGCACCAAATTAAGAAAAAAATACCCCAAAAACTATTTTTTAAACACAATTTGGCATGGGGTCCCCCCAAAATCGTTACCAGGCCCTTTGGGTCTGACATAGATTTTAAGGGGAACTCCACGCCCAAATTTGAAAAAAAAATTGTCGTGGGGTCCCCCCAAAATCCGAACCAGACCCTTATCTGAGCATGCAGCCTGGAAGTCAGGATGGGGGGGCAAGCAAGTGGCCCCCCTCCTGAACCATACCAGGACACATGCCCTCAACTTGGGGGGGCTCTGCACCCCACACCCCAAAACACCTTGTCCCTGTGCTGATAGGGACAAGGACCTCTTCCCAACAACCTTGGCCGGTGGTTGTCGGGGTCTGCAGGCGGGATCTGGAAGGCAACTTTACCAGATCCCAGCCACCCCTATGTGAATGGGTATCAGGTACATTGTACCCCCTAACTATTCACAAAAAAAATCCCAAAAATACAAGCCACAAGAGACAGTCTTTGACAAATCCTTTAGTGTACAGATGGGAGGGGAGTCCTGTGATGTGAGGATTCCACCCACTGATCTCCGGCCCGTAGACATGCCCATTGACTGGCATTTTTCGGGCTGTGACAGGCACAGGAATAAATAAAGCAGGTACATCTAATGTACTTTTGATACTTCAAGAAAGGGCTAACCCATGTTGTATGTATTTCTAATTGTTGGACATGGGGTTTACATCCACTTTAAGATCTGCGGTGCAAAACTATAACCCTTTTCCATCTTTAGTCTCCAAAGCAAGAAATTGAACACACTATTGGCGCTCAACTCATGCTTTGTATACATTGCTACAACATTACTGTAATACAGTGCCTTGAAAAGGTGTTCATACCCCTTGAAATTTTCCACATTTTGTCATGTTACAACCAACAACGTAAATGTATTTTATTGAGATTTTATGTGATAGACCAACACAAAGTGGCACATAATTGTGAAGTGGAAAGGAAATGATAAATGGTTTTCAATTGTTTTAAAAATAAATATGTGAAAAGTGTGGTGTGCATTTGTATTCAGCCCTCTTTACCCCTAACTAAAATCTAGTGGAACCAATTGCCTTCAGAAGTCACCTAATTAATAAATAGAGTCCAACTGTGTGTAATTTAATCTCAGTGTAAATACAGCTGTTCTGTGAAGCCCTCAGAAGTTTGTTAGAGAACCTGAGTGAACAAACAGCATCATGGAGGCCAAGGATCACACTAGACAGGTTAGGGATAAAGTTGTGGAGAAGTTTAAAGTAGGCTTAGGTAATAAAAAAACATCCCAAGCTTTGAACATCTCATGGAGCACTGTTTAATCCATCATCTGAAAATGGAAAGAGTATGGCACAACTGCAAACCTACCAAGACATGGCCGTCTACCTAAACTGACAGGCCAGACAGAGAGAGCATTCATCAGAGAAGAAGCCAAGAGGCCCATGGGAAATCTAGCCCTTATGGAAGAGTGGCAAGAAGAAAACCATTGTTGAAAGAAAGCCATAAGAAGTCCTGTTTGCAATTTGCGAGAAGCCATGCGGGGACACGGCAAACATGTGGAAGAAGGTGCTCTGGTCATATGGGACCAAAATTGAACTTTTTGGCATAAAAGAAAAAAGCTATGTGTGGCAAAAACTAACACTGCACATCACCCTGAACACACCATCCCCAATGTGAAACGTGGGGATGCTTTTCTTCAGCAGGGTAGCTGGTCGGAGTTGATGGGAAGATGGATGGAGCCAAATACAGGGCAATCTTAGAAGAAAACCTGTTAGAGTCTGCAAAAGACTTGAGGCTGGGGCGGAGGTTTACCTCCCAGCAGGACAATGACCCTAAACATACAGCCAGAGCTGCAATGGAATGTTTTAGATAAAAATATATTTATGTGTTAGAATGATCCAGTCAAAGTCCAGACCTAAATCCAATTGAGAATCTTTGGCAAGACTTGAAAATGACTGTTCACAGATGCGCTCCATCCAATCTGACAGAGCTTGAGCTATTTTGCAAAGAAGAATGGGCAAAAATGTCCCTCTCTAGATGTGCAAAGCTGGTAGAGACTTCGCCAAAAAGACTTGCAGCTATAATTGCAGAGAAAGGTTCTTCAAAGTATTGACTCAGAGGGGGATGAATACAAATGCACGCCACACTTTTCACATATTTACTTGTAAAAAAATTTTGAAAACAATTTATCATTTTCCTTCCACTTCACAATTATGTGCCACTTTGTGTTGGCCCCCCATTGCCATTCCTCCCTTCTGTAACAGCAGCACTCCCGGTGGTTTCTGCAACTGGGTTACCTATCAAGGAGTTGTTACTGATCCACACACAGGAAGGCCACTCACAGTCCTTAACCTGGTTTGATCCCTTCCAACAGCGAGTTGTTTGTTGTTTGGTACTGTTTATATGCAACAGTGTTGCCTAAGTCCAGCTGGTCACTTGTATTTTTATCTCAAGTGGGCCTTCAGATGGACATCACTTTTACTTCAATTTCATCATGCAACTGTAAGAGCTTTATGCATATATAACTGTTGGGTGTATAGCCATGTGCCATTTACTGCTTCTGTGGGCTTCCCTGGATAGGATTCCCTTTAAATTGCTCAGAAATGTATCATTCTCTATACTGTACTGATTTTACCTTTGGATTCTGTTCATTGTATGCTGAACTGAAGGCTCATTAGATGATGCACCTGTTAGAAGGTTACAACTGTGGTACTGACTGACTATGGTCCTTTTGTATTTCGCTAATGGAGAAACCTACATTATGTAATGTAGGGTTCATGTATTTTCAAGTTTGGCTTTTAGAATTGTCCTGCCTCTTCACACCAATCACTCACTGATCCAGCCCCAGGGTTTTTATTTGCATTTTGGGATATCTTGTTCTAGCAGTGTGAGTAAGACAAAGTTTTTCTCTTTCTGAGGTGATGGCTCTTCCTTTCTTTCCTCTACATGAGTTTTAACGCAGGAAGGGAGGGGGTTACATTATGAAAACTTTAGTCTTTACTCTTTCTCAATGGATCAAATAATACATGTAACCTCTAATGCACTTGCAAAAATCTCTTTAGAGCTTGCACAGAATCATAGGTTATCTCTGCAGAATAGAATAGCAGAACATTATTTGCTGCTCTGGTAGATGTGTGTGCCTTAAATGGTGATAAGTGCTGTACTTACATTTCTGATGGTTCTGATTTTGTCACCTAAAAGAAGGTGGTTCTTTGTTTGGTTAAAAAAAAAAAACAATTGGTGCTGTTGTATGCTGTGCTTTTTATTCTCATATGTATTTGTCATCAGTGCACTTCAGAGGGATCATAAAAGCAACCATGTCTGTGACCTTAGTTTCTGTACCCCTTGAAGGGAAATTCTGAGACCATAGTAGTAAACTGATTTTATTTTAAGCAATTATATAATATTATAAACCAAAACCCCAGCAATATGTGCATATACAGTATAAAGTGCTAAAATATAGTGCAACTCAACCAACTAAATGTAAATTAGAACAATCCATAAATTATGGAGATGCCATCAAAATATATGTAGACAGAAGTCCTTTTAGGTGCTTGGACTGCAAATTAGTATATATATATATATATATATATATATATATATATATATATATATATACTGTATATAATGTGGGAGATTAGCTCGTGAGGATCACTTTTCAGATGCAAACATTCGACAGTTTCTTAGAAATCTGGCAGCTTGCCAGGTTTATTTTTTTAGGTTTGCAAGTTCAAAACACAAACAAAAACAGAAAACAAAACCTTGCCATCTGGCGCTAAACTAAACAAGCAGGTTCCCCTCTATACAGTGTGGGGCTGTCCCCGACACCCACAAAACATAAGCACAGTGAAAACCTTGTTCTTACAGTCAAAATAGCACACAGAGCTCTCTCAGCTTTCTCCCTCTGAGATCCAGGATCAAGCTCTCCTCTGTTCTCTTCCTGGTCATTAAATGCAGGTGGAGAGGGTTTGAGTGGACCAGAAAGACTGGGCCAGAACCAGCTCTGCCACTGTGACCGGCAATACCTGAGTCGGACTTCCGCTAGTCACCTCAAAATGATCGCATGCGAGGGGACAATTATCACGCGTCCATTGTGGTAACGCATAACGTCACAATATATATTGCCTTTGGGACTAATTTGCAGAACTTCTTTTGTCTACATATATTTTGTTGGGGGCATCTCCATAATTTATGTATCATTTTAATTTACCTGTAGTCTGTTGATTTGCACTATTTTTTAGGGCTTTATATATGCACATATTGCTGGTGTGTTGGTTTATAATATTTTAAGCAATGCAGTGTCAAGTTACAAATTTTGGATGTAAGGTTTTCCGATCACCTTCTTTTGTGCTAGTTGCTATTCTTTATTCTTAAAGCACTCACTCATACTGTATTTGAGTCCTTGGAATATGTTGTTACAATGTTTTTGTTATGCAGTCAATCAGTCTCCTGGAATTGTACAACAAGGCATTTCAGGCTATGGGGGTTATTATGTTTCATAATAATGATGTTATATATGCTTTATATTCTTCCAATATCAATCCACCATTTAGTGCCTCAGTCACTTCATGTGATATGTGCACCCTCCGTCAGATGTACTCTCATCTGGGATATATAATCGTACAGTTAAGTATGGTTTATAAGCACTTATCCCGCCAATGAAAATTCAAAGTGATCTTTATGGACCTTTGGATATCACAGATGCTTCAGGACATCTTCATGCATAAGTATTGCTCCTTGCCATGTCTCCACTCAGTCGTATATACTGTACATAAAGAGAAAACCACCATACATAGTATTTTTTCCTTTATAAAAAAAAAACAGTATATTGCTATTAAAAAACTCCAGAGAAAACACTCAGATTAGATTGTTCCTCCAGTGCACCAAACTGTAACAGCTTGTATGGTTATTCCAACAGCCAGTGTCTTGTTCACAGAGCATTGTGATGTAATCAAGCCCCTCTCCTACGTGTTATGCCACAGGGTCACATGGCTTCATTGTGGGGATATGATTGGATGCCACGTCACTCCTGCCTATATACTATTATTGGGTGCCATTTTCTTGTAGTCCCCATAGGATTGCATTACGTTAATTGGTGCCATATTATTATGGATTGCCATCCATATATAGATACTATTAGCAGGTGCCATTTTCTCGTCATCCTGCACCATATTCCTGTGGGTTCTATTACATTTTTATGGGTACATGGGATGCTGATATGTTACTTTATAAATTCCTGACTGCATAATAGTCCTGATTACAAAATACACTGTTCTTGATTACATAATGCACTGTGCTGACCATCAAATTGTATAAATTAGATTTAAAAATTAAAAAAATAAAAAGCCAGTCCATCCTGAAAGTATGATGGATTGCCAAAATAATAACATAAATGAAAAGGTTGGAACTTTATATGAGACAAGGGCTGCTACAGAGTTTGTATGTCTCCATCCCTGAATTATATAGAAGAACGGGAGAGGGAGGAATTGGGGAAATGTTGGGACTTTGTATGAAACACACAACGAAAACCAATTGAATCAATTAGTATATATTATTTATTTAATGTTGCACATGAATGTATATGGGACAATAAATTGCATATAATAAATAACATAAAATCAATACATATATACACACACACACATAAGTGTTCCTACATAGTACATGATGTATTAAAAATGTATCTAGACATGATAAATTGCACACATGATATTATAAAAATTAATTCATGACTCTTCAAGGTAGTTTTATGGTGATATGGTCATAATAGTTGTGACGATACATCGATCGAGAGCTCTACGTACGTTTCGTGGATAACTTTCACATCAGGAGCAAAATGTGACGTAAATATGTCTGTAATGAGATATAAATGGCAAATAGTATAATAGCTAAAATAAAGTGAAGAGGGGGAACCATATCTTAATCCCCGCACTCTTACCTAAAAATAGGCTACAGTGTTCAACAACGTGGGTAGTATTAGTGGCTGAAGGCACTGTGGGAACATCATCCCCGGAAACTGAGGTGGCGGTACATTCGGCGACACAGCAGTGAACAGAGAACAAGCAGTGAGCATAAGTAGAGATGTCGTCCCCAATAAGTAACTGTGGTTGCAGTAAGTGCTGAGTAATGGCCCATAGGGCTTCTGTGAAAAAAAGTGTAAAATAAAGTATATCAGCAAAGTGACTACACAATAAACAATTGGGGAAGATATATATGCCATTACCAAAGAAAAAACAAAACAGACCAAAGAACAGGTAATGATTGTGCAGTGAAAACAGGTGAGTGTCTCACCATAGAAAAAGTGATGAGATAAAGGATAGCACATGAGAACCATAGATAAATAGAAAGCCAAATATTACCCTTTGTAGGAAGTGAAAGGCATAGCCCAGAGATATGCATGGTGTGAATCGCAGTGCAAGGAGCAGACTGAGTGTGTGCTCCATAGAGGTGTGGAATATATACCCGCCCCGTTTGCAGAGGGACCCCACCAGCGTCACGCTGCATGTTGTTCCCACAGTGCCTCCAGCCACTAATACTGCCCACGTTGTTAAATACTGTAGCCTATTTTTAGGTAAGAGTGTGGGGATTAAGATATGGTTCCCCCTCTTCCTGTTTTTTTAACTATTATACTATTTGGCATTAATATCTCATCACAGATATATGTATGTCGCATTTTGCTCCCGATGAGAGGAAGTTATACACAAAACATATGTAGAGCTCTCTATCGATGTATGAACTACCTTGAAGGATCTTGAATCAATTTTTATAATATCATGTGTGCAATCTATCATGTCTAGATGCAGCTTGGGCTACATTTAACACATTTTTCATACATCATGTACTATGTAGGAACTCTTATGTGTGTGTGTATATATATATATGTATTGATTTTATGTTATTTATTATGTGCAATTTATTATTCCATATGCATTCATGTGCACCATTAAATAAATAATATATACTAATTGATTCAATTGGTTTTGGTTGTGTGCTTTATACAAAGTCCCAACATTTCCCCAATTTCCCCCTCCCCCATTCTTCTACAAAAATAATAAAAGTTTGATAGATAGCCATAAATTATTTTAAAACTGCACTGGAGCACACAGTCACTGTCCCTGTACCATTTTAGATTAGCACCTGAGAATAAAGTGGTTAAGATTATATGTTTAATATAAAAAAATGTGTAAAATCCGCGCTTAACCTTAAACAGTACTGTAGAAAAGTGTGAAGTAGCCAGCAGATTGTTCAGTTATAAACAAAGCAATAAACATAAATAAATTCTGCAGCGCTTCAAATAACAATGAACCATGTTAGGACCTGGCAGAGTTCATGAAAAATAGTCCAAAAAGAACCAAAAACAATCCCATGAACAGTCTATTGGATAAATATGTGATCACACAGAGATGTGCTGAGATCAATATAAAGTGCAGCCCTTCACCGGAGACACCATCAAACATTGCCTCTTACCAGAACCCACGACCCCCCGTTACAGAGGGCCTGTGATCACTCAGCAGATCAAAAGGACTTATCCCCAGGGGCAGCTGATTCTGGCTCAAAACAGACCATCACAGACCAAACATGGACCGATACCTCACAAACTCACTCCATTCAAAAAAGATAAAAAAGGATCTTGATAGTGTAGATGATAATAAATGATTTATTCCACAAACAATAGCAACTCACAGTGAAAGATTCGATATTCCAGCTCAGCGTGACCAAGATGAGGTTTTCAACCAGAAAGATGGCCGATGTATCAACAATTCCTGGTACCGCAATGACGTGCGATGTCTAGATCCACCCAACGCATTTCGTCATCAAGTGAATGTCATCAGGGGCGTTGCGTAGACGTACGGACATAATCTTAAATACCAGGAAGGCGGAAATGACCTGCATTCCGCCAATAGCTATGTAAAAGCCGGAAACAGGCAGAGACATACCTGCGCATGTGCCTGTTAGTAAAAGCAACCGGAAACTAATAAAAACGTTTACAATATTATCAGATAATGGCTTATTAAAAGCCACTCATCTGGAAACATGAGAAAAAAGAAGATAAAAAACTCCATAGTAATAACTTAAAATTGTGGATAGAATTAAACACAAAATTTGCATCATGCTGCCGAGAACTGAGCTATAGCAGCGGATCAAAAGGATGTATCCCCAGGGGCAGCTGATTCAGGCTCAAAGCAGACCATCACAGACCGAACATAGGCCGATACCTCACAAACTCGCTCCGTTCAAAAAATATAAAAAAGGATCTCAGTAGTGTAGATCAGGATTTCTCAAACAGTGTTCAGTGGAACCCTAGGGTTCCTGCAGGGGTTGCTAGGGGTTCCTTGAGCAATGGTCAATTTCTACCTCTCAGATTAATTCCCACTGATACCATTGATCTTTTTAGCTATCTGTAAGGGGGTAATTCTTCCCAATGACCACAAGTGTAAGGGGCATTCTTCCCATTGACCATCACACTAATGTATCATGAGTTGTAGATTTTACATTTTTAGCAGAGGTTCCCCCGAGAGTGGAGATATTGATCTCGGCACATCTCTGTGTGATCACATCTTTATCCAATAGACTGTTTATGGGATTGTTTTGGTTCTTTTTGGACTATTTTTCATGAACTCTGCCAGGACCTAACATGTATGTTCAGTATGTTATTAGAAGCACTGCTGATTTTTTTTAAGATTATATATTTGTTAGTTTAACCACTTCAGCCCCGTAAGGATTTCCCCGCTTGGGACCAGAGCCTTTTTTTCGATTCTGCACTGCGTCACTTTAACGGACAATTGCGTGGCCGTGCGACGTTATACCCAAACGAAATTGGCGTCCTTTTTTTCCTACAAATAGAGCTTTCTTTTGATGCTATTTGATCACCTCTGCGTCACTTCTGATCACCGCTATAAACAAACAAAGAGTGACAATTCTGCAAAAAAAAAAAAACAACATTTCTTGCTTTTTGCTACAATACAAATCCAAAAAAATTATATTAAAAAACTGATTTATTCATCAGTTTTGGCGGATATATTTACTTCCTCATTTTTTTGGTTAAAAAAATCGCAATCGGCGTACATTGATTGGTTTGTGCAAAAGTTGCCGCGTTTACAAACCATGTGAGTTCATTTATGGGGTTTTATTTATTTTTTTTTTTACTAGTATTGGCAGCAATCTGCGATTTTTAGTGGGACTGAGATATTTCAGCAGACATGTTGGACACTTTTGACACTTTTTTGGGACCATTGAGATTTATACAGTGATCAGTGCTATGGAAATGCACTCATTACTGTGTAAATGTCATTATCAGGGAAGGGGTTAACACTATGGGGCAATCAAAGGGTTAACTGTGTTCCCTGGGATGTGTTTCTAACTGTATGGGGGCTGGGCTGAGTGGGGGAGGAGAGTGATCGCAGCTCCCATATACAGGAAGCATGTGATCACTCTCCTTCTCCCCTGTTAGAACAGAGTTCCGTGGGTTTACATACACGGATCCCATTCTTTCACTGTGGGAGAGCGATCGCGGGTAGTCGGAGGGCATCGAGTCCCTGGCTCCCTCTCTACACAGTGAGCGTGCGAGCATGCCTCCGGTGCCGCACTCACATTCCGCGATCTCGCAGCCGCTGTCAGGTGGGGGCGGTCGGCAACTGGTTAATGTTGTTTAAATTAGTAAAAAAAAGACACATCTCCCTCTTTATTTCAGATATGTGGGTTGGTAGGCCAATGAACATTCGATCCCTACTATACTGATACCAGTTTGTATGCTTATCATCACTGGGAGGGTTATTAGAAGGAGGTATGAAGGAAACTGATGTCTGAGTGATGAACACTAAACGCCTGGGTACTCCTGTTGCTCTAAATGGTCACCAGTAATTTCCCTGTATTCTACCTGACCCTATATGTGTGAGAAATTTTGCATTCTGGCACCTCAAATAGATGAATGCAGACCGTTTAGGATGCAAGTCTTCCAGGATCCACTACTATAGTCTTGCAACGGGATTTTCCTCTTTTTTGCCAGTCCTAAGTGAAATTTTTTTTTTTTGGTCCATTGCTTAAAATAATGTAGTCTTGTAATATAAATGCAGAATACTACCAAACATTTACTTCTAAATTGTATGGGCTGTGAGCATGATGCATGATGGAAGAGAAGGTGTGTTGGTCATGACTGTAATGTGCTTAACAGAGGGTGGCTTACCAGCTTAAACATAGCTTAAGCACAATTATGTGACTGAATGCATCTCCTCAATAGCTCTCCCCGGTAAACTGAAGACCATTTTAGATAAACATCGAAGCTCATTGAACCTCAGGATACAAAAGGAAAAATGGAACATGTACATTACACAAGTCTCATTTTTTTCTATTTAGATTTATCTTTGAAACATTATAGCAGTTTCAGTTAGTTTTTTTATTCTGAATAGGCCAGGCTGTAAACAACTATGAGTCAGTGATTCGTGATTTGTGATTTGTAGGCCAATGTAATTATGAACAAAATGTCATACCTAAACTTCAACTTTAAAGTCTCAGTAAACCCATTTTAATTGGTTCTGCCATATAACAAGGAAATAACACCACGTAAATAACTTTTTATAAATAGCATTTTTAAATTATGGTGAAAACCCCTATTGGAACTATCCTATCCTGGTCTTGTGAATTTTCCTTGCTTGCTCTGTACCCCACTATGCGGTGCATGGGTGGAGTAAAAAGGAAACCTGTGATGCTACCTGTAGATACAAGGTACGTGGCGTATCACCCCATGTCTCGTTCGTTCCTTTTAAGTGTTCTGGTCCTATCCTATCAAGGTTATCCCCAAAAGTGGTATTAAATTTTTACGATAAATATTTTTCAATAAATGCACCACAATAAAGGAACAATATACCGTCTTGGTTAATTTTACCCAAATGACTCTGAAATTTCAACTTCAAATCCATACTGTAAAACAAGTATTAATGTAACCGGATGTTTAGTGTTTAGTGCTTAGTGACTGAGTATCAACAAATGTCGGACCGGATAAGTCTTATTTTTTTGATTGACTTTGACGATATTA
>BLSH010070945.1:2495277-2512001 GCA_018402905.1 Glandirana rugosa | reverse complement strand
GGTGGAAGCCGGCACTATCTCAATTATCTCAATTATCTCAATCAAGATAGACCCTGAATGACAACAGGAAACTCCAGCACTGTGCAACATACTCCACTCAGGCTTCTAAACTCTGCTTACGTCAATAGGCGGATCGTGCACCAGAAGTCCCTGTTGTCACGTATAGGGTACACACAGCGACCCACTATCAGGATACAATAAACTTTAAGTCCCTGAGGCGGTGAGTCTCATTCCATATTAATCCCAAACAAAACAGCTCAGTTTTTGCTCACTATGTACTTATGTATGAGTTAAATGTACACCCAGATCTTGTCTCTGGAAAGGATGTTTGTACCTTATGTGCTATTTTGTATGCTCAACAATTTTTTTCTTTAATAAAAACTTTCATGGAAAAAAAAAAAAATAAACTAAAAATACCTGAAAAAAAGTATTTTTCAACTGAACTGAATCAAATTAAGGAGCTATTCCTGTAAGTTAAGATCATTTTAAAGAAAAAAAAGTGAATTCCACAGCCAAATATGTACTGCCAGTGTTCACTGTTGCCAAGATTGCCTGTGAAAATCATATTGCTCTGTAACCAGTTTGGCTCCAGAGCAATTTGTTTATATGTCACATTCATGTAAAAATCTTAATTTTGGCAATAAAGTACTTAAACCCCCAGAACATAATATATATTTTTTGAAAGCAGAGGTACTGTAGAATAAAAAAGTGATAGTTGCAATTTTTTATGTTACATGATATTTGTGCAACTGATGCAGATTTTTAGAAAAAAAATAATAAAATTAATTTTAGTGCAAAAACACACCATATAATACCCATTTTTGGTTGAAATATAAAAGATGAGGTTGGATCGAGTTAATAGTTACTAAAAATTCCATAGGTAAAAAGAAGGGGGTTGGGTTGGTGCCGCGCTGATGGTATGAGAAGATATTGTTGTGTGGTGGGTAGAACTGCTGCCCCTACTGTTGCCCTCCAAGAGGAGAACAAGAGTATAGAGTGATATGAACAGAAGTAGGTATGGCGCTGTTCTAATATACACTACTAATACAACGTGGTGCTTACATCAGTATAAAACAATTCTTAAAACCAATGTGCAGAGAAAAAAAAAGTTCTTTTAAAATTGTGCTTACAATGTTCAGCTTAAAACCAAACTGCAGAAAAAAATCTTTCATACATTCAATGATGGTGATACAGGTGACTTGTGCTCCTCCTTAAATATACACGGGGCATGAGATAATCAACATAAATCCTGTGTATCCAAAGTTATGCAGATAAAAAAGTTCATAAAGTGCAATGTTCAATATTGGTGATAAGGTGACTTGTGCTCTTCCTTGATTGCTTCCTCTGGTGGTGCAGGGCAATCCTTGGAAAATGCTTGGTGCTCCTAGTGCTTGGGTGCTAATAAAAGAGTAGATGTATGCTTACCAGATAGTTTCACCCCTCTGTGGGGTGCAGCATATTCACAGTCCTATGCCATTGTGCAGTGGGTCCAGCCTGGACCTTGTAGTCCGTCTTGGTGGTGTCCTTTCCCGTGGTCACGTGCGTGTGTGAAAAATAAAGAGGGTTCCTATAGAGTAGTACCGTTTAAAATGACATTTTATTTAAATGGTAACAATTTCCGAAGCAATAAAAGTATAATAAAATACGCTAAAAAAAACAGCTTGAAGTGCTTGGGGAGAGCAGTTTGTAACCAAACAGTATGTGGCTCTGACATCCGGAAATGACGCACACAAACAACGATCTACCGGTTTCGTCGTACTGACATCATCTGGAGAGGTGGCCTTTATCACTATCGTTGAATGTATGAAAGTATTTTTTCTGCAGTTTGGTTTTAAGCTGAGCATTGTAAGCATCATTTTTAAAAGGACTTTTTTTTTCTGCGCCTTGGTTTTAAGAATTGTTTTATACTGATGTAAGCACCACGTTGTATTACTAGTGTATATTAGAACAGTGCCATAAATACTCCTGTTCATATCACACTAAAAAAAAATTTCATGTCTTAAAATTGCATGCGCCGTGATTTCACCAAAAATTATGGTGCCCAAAAATCGTCATAGATGAGGCTTTAAAAGCCTTACAAGCTCATCAGTTTAGAGTTAACTAGGAGCTCTTGTGCTAGAATTATTGTTCTCATTTTGCTGTTTGCCGTGATATGTCACACATGTGTACACCCTAGCCTTGCGTTTGCGCAGGTGTGCAAGGTAATGGAGGTTTCTGCAATTTCTGTGGCTCCAAAAAAGTATCTAATGTTTTGGAATGCCACACAACGAGGCTCTATAAAATAAAACTTTCAACTTTGTGTTAAGCAAGAAAATTATAATATATTACATATAAATTCAGCTTTCAACAAGTGTTGGATAATATTTTAAAATGGAACATTTTTAATACATTTAACATGAAGCTTTCAAATTTGTGTAAAGTCAGAACATGATTTAGCTGTTTAGAACAATTCTGAAACACTAAAAATGTAACTTATGACAAGTGACAGTTGGGATAAATTCTTTAATGTGAAGCTTTCAAAGTTGTGTGTTGTTGAAAAAATTATTTGTGTCTACAAAGCAATTTTATTGAAAAAATCCAAGAACTGGCAGTGAGTTAAATTGCGTGGATTGAAAACTATTTTGTTTTTTTTTAAACACATTTATGCACCAAAAAGCAAGTTGGAACAAGAGCAAATTGATATTTTAGAATAGAACATGGAGCTTTCAAGCTTGTGTGGAGTTAAACACTTTGTAAAGCACTTTTAAAGAACAACAAAAGCAATTTGCAACATGTGACAGGTGATGTTTTACAAAGCCTCACACTGTTATGCTGTAATATGAATTTGTGTAAGGTCAGAAAATAAATTTAGCTTCACTTCCAAACTAAAATTGTCTGTTGATGTTGTATTGTGCTTTCATTATTCTTCATGGAGTATATAGACAAGACTTGAGAGATCTTTACCTCAAATCTCCTATAGAGTTGATCCCAAAGTTCAAATGATTTTTTCTTAGAATACCTGGTAAAAGAAGTTGCTCGGGCTATTTTTGGCACCATCATCTTAATAGACAGGGCTGCCAGGACGAAACCATTCTGCATAATTTGCTTTATTTACTACAAAAGTATTTCCATTTTGGAGCCTGTTTTGAATTAATATTGACTTCAATAAGAATTCCAGTTTAGAATTTCCAGCAATAAAATGTCATATCAGGTTTAAACTGTTAATGTACAGTAATTTCATTAGTCACTTTTCATTCTTTTTTAGTTTTCTTTAACATAGTACCTGGTGATCCCGCAGTACAGGCCCTTGCTTAAAGCGGAGTTCCACTCAAAAGTGGAACTTCTGCTTTAAGTACTCCTGACCCCTTGACATGGCACATTTGGCATGTTATTTTTTTGGGGGGAAGCGGGTACCCAGCTTTGACAGGTACCCAGCTCCCACTCCCTCTCGGAGGGCCGCGGCCCCAGAGTGAAAGTTCTCCTCTCCACTTCTCTCCTGACAATCTTCTGGGACATGTCACAGGTCCCAGAAGATTGCCTGGCCACTTAGGATGCGCAGCACGACTCGCTGTCACAGCAGGGTGCCCACACTAATGATGCTGGCACCGCAGAGATGATCAGGAGAGACCTGAGGCTTTGGGTGGCTGCATCGCTGGATCGTGGGACAGGTGAGTGTGTGTTTATTAAAAGTCAGCAGCTACATTTCAAAAATGGCTGGAACACCGCTTTAAGCATATACTGTTATGGGGTGACAACTGGCTCCCAGCTGTGCTCCCAAGTATTTACCCTGTCACATTGGAGTTGGGGCTGCAGGTTATGCTAGTCAGTGGTGGCTGGTGCTCCATCGGTCGGGGGGGCGTTAGATGGACCTGACCGTGAACTCCGCATTGCTCCAGCCTGCACCATGCACCATACCCACACAACCCCGGTCACCAGCCCACTCACCCTGTGCTGACAGGTGGAGATGGCGGTGGCAGCTTCCCCCCTCAGTCTCCTTCATGTCCCGGCTCTGGCGGTCGGGCTTCCCATGCGTCTCCTCAGCCATACGTCTCCTCCCTCCTCCTTCTCCTTCCTCCTCCTAGGCCAATAAGATGGCTTCTCCTTTCGTGCCAATAGGGGAAACGGGTCTCACAACGCGCTTCCTGATTGCTCGGGAGGAGAATCAGTGTGATAATAGCGAATATTTATTTGAAGTGCTCTGCGCCCCAAGCCCACCCTTTTTTGAAGCCTGTTACAGCCTCTGGCTCTAATTACGTGCTTCAAAAAAAAACCCTCATTGCAATCCATGCGTCTGGTGCCCTGCATGTAGATTAGGGGGCCGGACGCCCCTGCACTCCTAATGGACAGGCCGCCACTGATGCTAGTGTGTGCTGAAGCAATTACATGACAGTGTCTGATGCATATGGAACACTTTTTGGGGGATTTTCAGCCCGTCTTGGTGAGAGGGATAATATCAGGGAAGTGTCTCTCATGCAACTTGCTGACTGCATCAGAACAAAGATTTTCAGGTGGAGGGCTTTCCTGGTAAAAAAGGGCTATTGCAATCTCCTCTTGATACTTTAGGTAGGAGCCAGGTCTTTCTGCGTACTCACAATAGATGATGTAGGAGTAGCACATGGGTAATTGAAACAGGTATATGTACCTTTTTTATACTAGTGAAAGGATCTTCTAGTAGCTAAGTAGAGCTGCATCATTTGGCCATTCTAATCTACACTTCCAGTGCATTGATTGCATATGCAATTAGGTTTTTTAACTAGATCGTGCATTCTTTGGATTTCCACTGAGGTGTTGACAGGACCTGGATCTGAACTCATGACCTGTGCTGTGTCTGGCAGTAGCTCTTCTTGCTGAAGTACCTGAGATGCTGGATAGCTCCCTGCCTGATCCCTTGATGATTTAAACTTCTCTTTATCCAACCCTGCTAGGATTGACACTTCATTTAAGTTTAAGCTGGGAGTTATAGTTTCTTCTCAATATTTTCAAGTGAATTGTCCCCAGAGCTTAGTGAATGTGGTGAAATTTCACTTTGCGAAGAATACCCAATCACATGCAAGCATGACAAAAAAAATGCATTCATGCTTGCACATGATTGGATGACGGATAGGGGCAGACCTACAGGGGTCGCTGAATTCACACTTGCGACTAGGCCCTGGAGTGGGGGGCCCAATCAGTGTTGCCAGCTACAGTTCGAGAAAACAGACCGAATACTCCCGTCCGAAGGACAGGAGAATCAGTGTGTACATATAGGGGCTGGCGGCTGCAGCTGAGCGGAGTGTCCCTGACACTTGTCTCACACAGCCCAGTGAGTTCACTCCCCCCTCCCAGCAACGGATGGCAGAGGAGTGATGCACACAGCTGCTCCTCCTCCTGTCCCTGTTCCTCCTGTATCTGACCAGCCTGCCCACTCTCCTATCCCGGTGTACAGCTGTGCAGGAGAGAGAGGGGGCATGTGTATGGGACATATGAAGAACAATAGCCAGCAGCTACACATTCCAAGCTGTGTGAACGATGCCCGGGCCACCAGCTTCCAGGCTTGGTTCTCGAATGAGTGAACACTGCATTTACACTTTGATCAATGAACTGTCCCTATTTCCCTCCCTTCTCTTCCTTATCTGTCTCCCTCCCCCTTCTCTTCTTCCAAGTTCCAGTTAACACTTATGCAGCCCATACATTGATCACTTTTTTTTTTTTTGATCATTGGGCCCCTTTCACACGGGCTTGTCTTTTTATGGACTCTGCTTTATTAAGCAGGGATTGATCCGTTGATCCCCGCTGAGCAGGCGGATGACAGATCCGTCTCCACTCACTGTGCAGAGACAGATCTGTCAGATCCCCACTCTCCTCTATGGGAAATCTGATGAAAACGGACCATCTGTCCATTTTCATCTGCTCTGATCCCCAGACAGATGGAAAATAGGGTCTCCATCCATCTTTATTTAGCAGACAAGATTGGAGAGCAGCGGATGTCAGTGGACATATGCCCGCTGACATCTGTTGCTCCATAGAGGAGAATGGAGCGTCCGTTCAGGTCCGCCTGAAAAACTGACACGCGGACCTGAATGGAACGTCCTTACACTGAAAATATATATGATCCAATTCCCTAATCTACACATTCAAGGTGGATGGGGGAATCCTCCCACCGTGGACCACTGGCCGAACAACCAGGGTTGCTGTCCTGTCCACGCTTTGACAGCGCTGGTCTCTGTCTCCATGGGAGCAGCGGCAGCACATTAGGACCCAGTGCTGGCTACTTTATGGGGTTGATGGGCGAATGTGCAGGAGGGCGAGTACAATTGGTTGTAGACAGCTGAGCCCCCCGCAGGTTGCTTGGCATCAGTAGCACTGCATAGCCTTCTCTGACATGCTGATCGAGATGCGATCCAGGTGATGCTCCCTGTCAGATCTAATAATAAATGATAGTGATTTTATTGATCAGAGCCCTCACATTACAGGTAAGAAGCCCACATGGCTGCTGAACATATGGTTGATGTATATGTGATTGTACTCTTGATTCTTATAAAAACTGTGTTTAGTCGATCTGGGAGCATCACCTGGATCACATCCCGATCAGCATGACAACAGAGAAGGCTATACTGCTGCTAGGTGTCCAGCAGGGGGCTCAGATGTCTACAACCAATAGTGGCAGCCCCCCCTCTCCATGCACCCATCAGACCCATAATGTAATCGGCACTGGGTCCTAATAGACTGACACCGCTGCCATAGAGACAGAGACACCAGACCAGTGCTATCAATAGCAGGGGCATGACATCAAGTGGAGGTTGGGGACACCCATGGTGGCAGAATGCCAGGGCCCGGTCACAAATGTGACCTTTGCAACCCTGGTAGTTCTGCCATTGAATTGGCCCTTATATGGTGTTTCCTGGTGTGCTGGAGACATGTTTGTTGTGTTCTGCCACTGTGGGGTGGGCCCAAGATGGTAGGAAGGGGACTCACTGCAGAACACATGAAATGGTCCCTCTTCGGGACCATAATAAAGGGCTCACAACAGGAGTAAAGGGCCTTGGAATCAATGCTGGGGCCATGGGACCATAGAAAAGTGCCCTGGGACCAATGAAATAAAGGAGGGGGTCAGCGGGTCCTCCAAGGTTTCTTGCACCGGGGCCCTGAAAGATCTAGTTACGCCTCTGGCTCTGGGGATAATTCCCTTGCAAGAATTGCAAACAGTCAAACTGTCTTTAGTAAATCAACCACATATTTCATAGAATATGGAACCACTTGTTACATTTGAGGCTCAAAGTACCGTAAATTGTCATGTAACCTCACAATAGCAGCTCTCTGCAAACTGCAATGAAGCTTGATTTAAAAATGTATAAGTTTTGTAGAGCAGAATTTTTATTCAATCAGAGAGCTAGTAAGTTACTGAGCACTGAGCTATTTTTACTTTCTTTGTTATGCACCTGTGTATAGCATTCTCCTCGAAATATATTGTATTAGCTAACTGAAGAACGCAGGTGAGCCCACTTAATACTTCCTTTAAGCAGCATGGATTTGCCTCTTATCAGTGACAAAGATGTGTTGAAAGTACCAATAGATTCTTCAAACATTTGAATAATATTACAGAATTTCAAACATATTCTGCAAAATTCATAGAATTTAGTAGCTACTCATAAAAAAAATCTTCACAGTAGTGATACAAATGGCACAACCTGTGACAGATTCATGTACGAGTCAATAAATTGTATGTGACTCTCTCTTACCACAGAAGAATTTTGGCACAGAATCCTACCAAGGATGGAGTGAATTGCTACAACATGTAAGAGGTCTTATTTACCTCAACCCTCCTTATTACCCATATAGCGATGTTTCATTATGACTTTGTCGCAAGAATAGCAACAGACAGTAAAAATATCCCCTAATAAGAACTACTTTGATTTGTCGCATGCATTGGTACTAGCAATTATAATGTTGCAAAGATTTTATGAATTTGGCTCAAGCCTTCAAACTACATCAACACTGCCAGAAATGAGTTGCAAATTGTCCATTGAATTGCCCCATTATCTTGTATACAGCAATGGCTTTTGCAGTCCCTATTAGTATGTTTACAGATTTAAATGTTTAGTTTGATATTTTTTAAAAGATTTTTAAAATGTATTTATGACTGTTGTTTATTGGACAGCATATTTTTTGGATAATAATTGTAGCATAATAATGAAAAATAGACATGTGCAATTTGTTTTGTTCCGAATTAGTCTTTTAACAAATTTTGACAAATTCATTAATTTGAAAGTATCCGAATTAACGAAAATCTGTTTACCAAATTTTTCTGAATATTCGTAAAGTTGAATAGTCGAATATTCAAACACTCATAAATTTGAAAACCCGAAAATTTTAAAATCTGAAATAATAACTAACTATTATAGCTTAACTATTACTAACTATTAAATTATAGGTATTAGAATTTCCTTTCGAATTTGGCTGTTACTGAACGTAACAAATACAAATTTATCTGAAGGTTCAAATTATCCGAAATAACGAATGCCGTATCTAAATGAATGGAACATAACAAATTAATAATAATAATAAATAACAATAATAATAATTCTAAAAATGTTTTATTATTAGTATTTATTATTAATTTGTTCCATTCCATTTGTTTAGATGCGGCATTCATTATTTTGAATAATTCGTAACTTTGGGTAAATTCGTATTCGTTATGTTCACTAACAGCCAAATTTGAAAGGATATTGCAATACCTATAATTTATTAGTTAGTAATACATAAGTTATTATTAGTTAGTTATTTAAGATTTTCGGGTTTTCGGATTTTCCGATTTTGGTTCTTTTGAATTTTCTCCTTGTTTCGAATTTTTGAATTTTTTAGTTTTTCTAATTTTCAAATTTCCGAGTTTCTGAATTTTGCAGATTTTTGAATTTCTGAATTTCCGAGTTTTGAATTTCCGAATTTTCAAATTTCTGAATTTTCAAATTTATGAGTTTTTGAATTTGCAAATTTACGTATTTATGAATTAGCAAATTTACGGATTTATGAATTTGCAAATATTCAGATTTACGAATGCTTGGAAAAAATTTTTAACAGGTTTTTGTTAATTTGGATATTTCTGAATTAACAACATTTGTTTAGATGCAGCAATCATTATTTCGAATAATTCGTAACTTCGGATAAATTTGTATTCGTTATGTTCACTAACAGCCAAATTGAGTCCAAAAAAGTCCATTAGGTAGTGATCCAAACAGTGCCAGGTGGCTCTTATTCCAACTTCAGTGAATTAACACCCAGTGCTCACCTTCCATTTCAAACACACATAGCCTCTTATCAGAATCTCAGACCTATCAAGGTCATTAACGGCTCACTTTAGGTTTGGGCTAGCTTTCGCTTCTCCAATCGTCCTTTAAGATAGCAATGCTGGGAAGCACCTCACAGGCTCATCTGGGATAGTCTCAGACCAGATGATTCCACATAACAATGAAAAAAGAAGCTCATTGTGCAAAATTCAGTAAAATCAAAGAGGGTTTATTTAAAATCTACTTACAGGATAAAAACAAGCATTGAAATAGAAACAATCCGTCCTACACCCTCCACGGGCGTGCTGACGTCACCACTATTACCTGTGCCTTGCCTCACGTACGTTTTGTCTTGACAGACTTCTTCCAAGAGGCTGAAAAATTCACGACTCACGTGTATGTGTGAAGAGCTGCACTCCTGTAGCCACTGGTAGGGGAGCACTGGTTATTAATGCACTGAAGTTGGAATAAGAGCCACCTGGCACTCTTTGGATCACTACCTAATGGACTTTTTTTTAACTCAATTTTCATGTGAATAACACTTTTTCCTATCCTGTGCCCTGTATTCTTGCATTCACACTGCATGCTTATATTTATTTTGTGGCATTTGATTAATGTTATAATGATTGGTTTATACAACATTTATACATGTTTGAGTTGTGTATTATACTCCTATGGCAGCCCAACACTGTTAAAGTGGTTGTTAACCCACTTGGTGGTGTTGCTATCATCCTCTCTGTTATAATAAATGATGTGACCCACTGTACTGCTGCTAAATACCTTTTTTACCATGTGTACGGCTGTCTCTCTCAAGCTAAAAGGAAAACGGGCAGAGCCGAGAAACCCCCGCTGATGTCAGGCGGGAGGAGAGGAGGGGTGGAGAGAGACCACTGAGCGGCACTATAGAATAAGGTATTTATCAGCAGATTTTTTTTAGAAAATGCTTACAGTGGGGCACATAATTTATTATAACAGAGAGGATTGTAAAAACAAAATGATTTTATGATACCAGCAGGAAGGGGGGGGGGTGGCCTTGGTATTAGCTGACAGGCAGGGAGAGGAGAGGGGAGGAGGACACAGGAGCAGAGAAGAGAGCAGGGCTGCGGATGATGGAGGCACCTAAAATGACCACGGTGTCAGGGCTCAGAAGCCATAGGTAAATCGTGGTCAGCTTACAGGGGAGAGGGCAGAACCAGGGAGGCTCAGCCAAGTATTTCCGGTGATACAGGGGGCCAGATGACACAGCACACACACTGTGCTGTATAACATGCTTTAAGGGAACAGGATCCAAGTTGTTTTTGGTTCACAAACACTTTAAATTCCTCTTACTAAATACCTTGGACTGTCTATTTTCCAAAAAGGGGTAATTTCAGAGGTATTTGTACAGTCCTGGCATTTTCAGGTCTTAAGAAATGAGGTCAGTACATCAGGACTGATCTTCAAATTTTCAGATATACCATATCCCACAAAACTGAGTGCACCCCTCACATTTTTGTAAATATTTTACTATATCTTTTCATGTGACAACACTGAAGAAATTACACTTTGCTACAATGTAAAGTAATGAGTGTACAGCTTGTGTAACAGTGTAACTTTGCGGTCCCCTCAAAATAACCCAACACACCACACGCCATTAATGTCTAAACCATTGGCAACAAAAGTGATTAAACCGCTACCTGAAAATGTCCAAATTGGGCCCAAAGTGTCAATATTTTGTGTGGCTACCATTATTTTCCAGCGCTGCCTTAACCCTCTTGGGCATGGAGTTCACCAGAGCTTCACAGGTTGCCACTGGAGTCCTCTTCCACTCCTCCATAATGACATCACGGAGCTGGTGGATGTTAGAGACCTTGCACTCCTCCACCTTCCATTTGAGGATGCCCCACAGATGCTCAATAGGGTTTAGGTCTGAAGACATGCTTGGCTAGTCCATCACCTTTACCCTCAGCTTCTTTAGCAAGGCAGTCGTCATCTTAGAGGTGTGTTTGGGATCGTTATCATGTTGGAATACTGCCCTGCGGCCCAGTCTCTGAAGGGAAGGGATCATGCTCTGCTTCAGTATGTCAGAGTACATGTTGGCATTCATGGTTCCCTCAGTGAACTGTAGCTCCCCAGTGCCAGCAGCACTCATGCAGCCCCAGACCATGACACTCCCACCACCATGCTTGATTGTAGGCAAGACACACTTGTTTTTGTACTCCTCACCTGGTTGCCGCTACACACGCTTGACACCATCTGAACCAAATACGTTTATCTTGGTCTCATCAGACCACAGGACATGGTTCCAGTAATCCATGTCCTTAGTCTGCTTGTCGTCAGCAAACTGTTTGCAGGCTTTCTTGTGCATCATCTCTAAAAAGGCTTTCTTCTGGGAAGACAGCCATGCAGACCAATTTGATGCAGTGTGCAGCATATGGTCTGAGCACTGACAGACTGACCCCCCACCCCTTTAACCTCTGCAGCAATACTGGCAGCACTCATACATCTATTTCCCAAAGACAACCTCTGGATATGACGCTGAGTACGTGCACTTTACTTCTTTGGTCGACCATGGTGAGGCCTGATCTGAGTGGAATCTGTCCTGTTAAACCGCTGTATGGTCTTGGCCACCCTGCTGCAGCTCAGTTTTAGGGTCTTGGCAATCTTCTTATAGCCTAGGCCATCTTTATATAGAGGAATAATTATTTTTTTCAGATCCTCCGAGAGTTCTTTACCATGAGGTGCTGAGGTGCCATGTTGAACTTTTAGTGACTAGTATGAGAGAGTGAGACCGATAACACCAAATTTAACACATGTGCTCCCCATTCACACCTGAGATCTTGTAACACTAACGAGTCACATGACACCTGGAGGGAAAATGGCTAATTGGGGACAATTTGGACATTTTCACTTAGCGGTGTAATCACTTTTGTTGCCAGCGGTTTAGACATTAATGGCTGTATGTTGAGTTATTTTGAGGGGACAGCAAATTTACACTGTTATACAAGCTGTACACTCACTACTTTACATTGTAGCAAAGTGTCATTTCTTCAGTGTTGCCACATAAAAATATATAATAAGATATTTACAAAAATGTGAAGGGTATATGTGTATACCATAATTTTTGGATTCTTTAACTTTCCTACAGGCTAAATAATATGCACTGATTTGGATTGTTTTCACCAAAAAAATGTAGCAGTATACATTTTAGCTTAAATTTGTGAAGAAAGATTATTTATTTTCAAGATTTTATAACGGAAACAAAGAAAAACATGTTTTTTTTTTTCATTTATTTAGCAATACATATGAAACCCAGTGGTAATTAAATACCTCCAACAGAAAGCTCTATTTGTCGGCAAAAATGATAAACCATTTCATATGGGTACAGTGTTGCATGACAGTGAAATTGTCATTCAAAGTGTGACAGCACTGAAAGCTGAAACTTGGCCTGGGCAGAAAGGGGGTATGTGATCACTTATAAAATAAGGGAAAAAGTGTATATAATGCTTATCTATACACAATTTTTTTTCCTTTCATTTCTATTTTAAATGGAATGGGTTGTTTTACAAGGTGAAGGTCTGCAATCACTTTAGTTATGACAAGTTTTTTTTTTTTTTTAAAGATTTTTATTTAGCAGAACAAAGTACAATCACATACATAAGTATGCTCAGCTATCAGTCAACATGACATCATTACATAATTTTATTTCCGCCATAGCTGGCTGAGCCAACAGGATAGTCTGCCATTTTCCTTTTTTAGTTAAACTAAGTCCAACATAGAAAACTGTAAACAGTGAGAATCTGGTAATCCCCCCCCCCCAGGATCCCCCCAGGGAATACATGGGTACCCACCCCGCCTCCTCTTTTTTTTTTTTCTTTTCTTTGTTTAATCAAAACAGAAACTATATACAAGGTCTCTTCTGGGCAAACTAAGTCTAAAATAGCCATCCCCCTGGACCCCTTCTTCTGGATAGTGCAGTATGCCTTGAGGTATTCATTGCTATGGGGATTATTTAAACCCTACCCATGCCATTGTACTATATTTCCCCATTTCTTTAGTGAGCGTCATCTGCATCAAGGGTATCCTTCGAGTCCACCCATCTAAACCACACCTTCCTGACCTTCTTAGGTGCTCCCCTGGCCTCATATGTCATTTGGTATAATTGGCAGTCAGCATTCACCACCTTCATCCACATTCCCAAAGTTAGTTGCACTGTATATATCCATCTACGAGCAATACGTTTTTGAACCCCAAAATATAACGTCCTCAGAAACAGTTTGGCGTGTACATACAACTCCTCTTGGTCAAACACTTCTAAGAGGCAGTGTAAGGGGGAACATATGTTCGGGAGATCAAATTTATCTGCTATAAACTCAGATACCAGTTATGACAAGTTTTTATCTTCTTGATATATTTTAGCACCCGTCTTTTGTTATAGGGCATATGGAGTGGTATCAATATGGCAGGGCACCCATTGACCGTTGCCCCTCCTGCAAGGGGGGATAACAGTCTTTTTGCTTGATGTGGCATGCTGGTATATTTTAAACAAGGCCGCAGCTCAGTCTTGTGTACCCATGGAACAATAATTATGCATCTGTTATACACTAAAGGATAAATACTGCAGCGGTCAGGCATATGTCATATACAGCCTAGTGTATGTAGTCTTCTTTGGACAGAACTCTACAGGCAGCAGCAAATCTCTGTGACAGCAAACAAGTATGAAACTAATACGGGTGGCCAAAGTCCTCTCACCACATCAATGATGCAGATGACCTCCTGATGGCGATCAATCTCACATAATCTATCCTAACCAAGTGAGAAGTAGCCAGTAATGCTCCAGGCCTCCCTTTCAAACTTGGAGTCCACATGATTCCTTGGCTAAGCATTCCACCCCCTGATGGCCAATCCTGTAGGAGGGATAGAGGTGGAAGGGCAGACCACACTATCCCTATAGCACAATGTAGGGGTAAAGACGAACTCCATGTTTACAATGACTTTAAATAGTTAATTTTGGCCAAGGTGATCCAAACAAACGATTTCCTTTACTAATAGATGCACTTACTGTCAGTGCTAAATAAACTGTGTGTAGCATCAGCAACGTACAATACAATATACAGCACTTTGTTTCGGAAGCAGCATAAACAGCAACCAGCCAATGGTCTTGAGAACAAAGGCATTTATGCACTGTACTGTGATATTATACAATACTTGTACTAGTAGTTAAACTTGTACTTTCTGGCTATATTTTCTTTAAGAGTTTAAAATTATTACAAAAGTTCCAAGGCCACAAAGTGATAAGTTTGAGAATAATCATAGAATAATGTTAATTTATATGTTGCATGATTAAATTTGAAATTTCCTGCAAACCCTCTTGAGAGCTGCTGTACCTGATTCCCACCAGCTGAGAGATTGATTGGCGATTAGGTCACTGACTGTACAACATCTTAAGTATTAGTAGAACCAGAGTTGATGCAAAATGAGTAGTTAAAGAACTTTTACAACATGAATACATTAATCCTATCTCTTTGAAATTGGCCCAGTGATTATATATTTTATAAACTCATACTCAAAATCTATCAAATAGCTTTGCTTCAATAAAAGTAATTTAATGGAAATTCTCCTGTAAAGGATATGTACTCCTTTAATGTTACTTACAATGTCCTTGTTTATAATGAGCCATTCAGTTGCAATCAGCTTTAGAATTTCCACAGCAGGTGACTCAACACTGCTCTTTCTTTCTTCGTGATTTCATATTTTATTCTGAATATGAGCAATAACAATTCTTTTCTCTTTGCCCAATTTACACCATATTATACAGTATCTCCTTGCTAACCTAGCAGATTGCATTATTTCAGTGTTCTTAATTTTAAACTTGGTGGCCTTATGACTATTAATAATGGATCTTTCATTCAAAGCTACCCAACCATGGGTCAAATTAACCTACTCTATCATTAAAGCCACTAGTGTAAACACATTTAAATGGCTCATAAAGACTCATTTACAACTTTTGCCCTTACATTGTTCTTCATAAATATTTATATTCTTTGTCCACATTCAGGTTTTTTACCCATTCCTCTAGTATCATTGGGGTCACCCTAATGTGTGCAATGCATGCAATGCACACTGGCCCCAAGAAAGAGGGGGTCCACAGTGTACTCACTACACACTTTTAGGATTTAATTTGTGGTTGCATGTTTGATGACTGCAGCCTGGGGCTAGTTTTCCAGCAGATGTGGTCAGGGTTTTCTTAGACCTAGCTTTAGTTTACATGCACGGGGTCCACAATGGCACCACAGTGATGCCACATGCCACTGAATGTGACCCAACTGGCAGAGATTATAATGGGAGGCAACACTTCCTCTACATGCATCATAGGGAGTCCATCTCTCCTCTTGATGAAGAAATGTCTTTCTTTAGTGGTAAGTCAGTGGTTCTTGATATACTGAATACTACACATGTATTTAATCATTGGGATACCATTATAACACTAAGGGGACGTTTGTGTTTTTTCTACTTTTGTATTTGTCCAGCAAATTCTTACATAGGTGGGTGCTATGCACTTATAAAGAGAGCACCAAATCTTTGGTGACAGATGATATTTATATAACTACAGAAATTGATTAGGTAATAAGCCAAGATTAGATTTTTATGAATTTTTAATGTCATAGTGTGAAAAATGTATACTTATAAGGAATTGATTCTTCTGTTGTTTTCTCTGAATGCTTTAAGGTGCCCGTTTATAAAGCAGCATAAAATAACCACTGCTGAGTTATCCGGCATTCTTAGAGGCATTCTTAGAGGAGATCGCTCTCCTCTGAGTGCCTGTTTATGAAGTGGTGTAGATCGCTTCTCCTTTTGAGGAGTGAAGCAATCCACAAAAACGTTGAACTCTGGAGAACGCCTCTTGATTTTGTAATCTTGTGAGACAGAGCAAGATTACAGTAACAGAAAATCAGTGAAACACAGAGGCATCCATTTACTGCTTAGGTTAATTAAGATCAGTCGGAAAAGTATTCTAATTCTGTGTGAAAAATAGAGGGAGCAGGCCAGGAAGTCGGTAGGCGTGCCCTTAACAATCGATGACTAGTCAGCTGTCAGCGGGAATACCCACTGAGAGATGAAATGCAAGCAAAAGGATGCTGGCTATAGAAAATTCTGAAATTCTGAAACCCTTCGGATCCGGTATGGATTTTAAGGGGAACTCTATGCCAAAATTGTTTTTAAAAATGGTGTGGAGTCCCCCCCAAAATCCATACCAGACCCTTATTTGAGCATGCAGCCTGGCAGGCCAGGAAAGGGGGGGGAAAGCGAGTCCCCCCCTGAACCATACCAGGCCACATCCCTTCAACATGGGGGGTGCTTTGGGCGGTGCTTTGGGGCAGGGGGGGTGAAAGTAAA
The DNA here is from genome assembly GCA_018402905.1 of Glandirana rugosa. Classification (NCBI taxonomy): domain Eukaryota; kingdom Metazoa; phylum Chordata; class Amphibia; order Anura; family Ranidae; genus Glandirana; species Glandirana rugosa. The sequence continues at coordinate 2,495,382 of BLSH010070945.1, read as the reverse complement.
GGAAAGAAACCCTAAAAAAGAAAACAAATGCAGCCACCACATCTAAGAATTGGTGAGATGCTATATATTAAATGTCTGCTTTTGGGTTTAATATCTATCGGTCGT
>BLSH010070945.1:2479551-2489784 GCA_018402905.1 Glandirana rugosa | reverse complement strand
CTGAATTGCCGGGAGGCCGTCAATAGACATCCTCCCCTTTTGCACGCTCCAGGCACGCTCTCGCAGCCGCGTGAGTGTGCCCGTGGGTCAGGTGGTCTGGATGTCCATCGCAGACCCGCGATCCCTTCATAGAGAGCCAGAACGGGGAACTGCTGATGTAAACACGGCGGTTAGCCACTCTGTGAGGGGGGGCATGACAGATCTGCTGATCCCTGTGATCGGGATCAGTTAGATCTGTTATGTCCCTGTCAGCCCCACCCCCACACAGTTAGAACACATACAGGGAACACATTTAACCCCTTGATCGCCCCCTTCGTGTTAACCCCTTCCCTGCCAATGACATTTATACAGTAATCAGTGTCTATTTTTAGATCTGATCGCTGTATAAATGTCATTGGTCCCAAAAAAGTGTCAAAAACGTCAGACATGTCCGCTGCAATATCGCAGTCCTGATAAAAATCGGAGATCACCGCCATTGCCAGTAAAAAATAAATAAATAATAAAAACGCCATAAATCAATGTCCATAGTTTGTAGTCAATACAACTTTTGCGCAACCCAATCAAAATACACTTATTGCATTTTTTTTTTTACCAAAAATATGTCAAAGAATATATATCGGTCTAAACTGATGAATACATTTGTTTTTTTATTTTTGGATATTTACTATAGCAAAAAGTAAAAAAAAATTGTTTTTTTTTCCAAAATCGTCGCTCTTTGTTTGTTTATAGCGCAAAAAATAAAAACCCCAGAGGTGATAAAATACCCCCAAAAGAAAGCTCTATTTGTGGGAAAAAAAGGACGTCAATTTTGTTTGGGTACAACGCCACAAGACCGCGCAATTGTCATTCAAAGAGTGACAGTGCTGAAAACTGAAAATTGGTCCGGGCAGGAGGGGGGTTTAAGTGCCCAGTAAGCAATTGGTTAAGCTCCTTATAACTAGGAATGAGCTCCCTATAACTAGCCATGAACTTTGTATTTGACCCAAACACAAAGTTCATGGTTAGTTATAGGGAGCTCATTCCTAGTTACATACCTCCCAACTGTCCCTGATTTCGAGGGACTGTGCCTGATTTGGAACAAAGTCCCTCTTTCCTCCTCATTTGTCCCTCATTTTGGTCTGATCTATATAGTTATATATAAAATGCACTTTTTATATTTAAAAAAAAGTATTTCCCAGTGCTAAACCTTTGATTTAATTTCTAAATTGCAACATTTGTATATTTCAAAAGCCAGTATAAAGGAATAGTAGTGGTAAAAAAAAATAACTTTTAACTAAAGTTTACGTTAACGCTTAACTAATCCTTTTTTTGTACAATTCTCCTTTAAGGGGGTGTGACAGGGGGTGTGTCCTATGCCTACATACTTTTGCTAATAGGTGTTCCTCGTTACCATCTCAAAAAGTTGGGAGGTATGTAGTTATAAGGAGCTTAACCACTTCAATACTATGCACTTAGAACACTTTACTACCAGACCAATTTTCAGTTTTCACAGCTGTTGCGCTTTGAATGACAATTGCACGGTCGTGCGATGCTGTACCCAAACAGATTTTTTATCATTTTGATTCCACAAAAAGCACTTTCTTTTGGTGGTATTTGATCACCCCTGTGGTTTTTATTTTTTGCGCTACAAATAAAAAAAGACTGAATATTTTGAAAAAAAAAAAAATCTTTATTTTTGTCACAAAACTTTGTAAATAAGTAAATTTTCTCCATCACTGGTGGGCACTGATGAGGCTACACTGATGGGCACTGATGTGGCAGTACTGATTGGCACTGATGAGGCGGCACTGATGAGGTGGCACTGATGATGAGGCACTTAAATGCAGCAATGATGAGCACTGTTAGGCGGCACTGATAAGCAGCACTGACGGGTACTGATAGGTGGCACTGATATACAGCACTGATGGGCACTGATATGCAGCACTGACGGACACTGCTAAGCGGCACTGATGGGCACTCATAGACAGCACTGATTGGCACTCATAGGCGGCACTGGGCACTGATAGGTGGCACTAATGGGCACTGATAGGTGGGCACTGGTAGGTGGCAATGGTGGGCACTGATATGTGGCACTGGTATGCATTGATAGGGGAACTGGTAAGCACTGATAGGGTCACTGGTGGGCATATATACTGATAGGGGCTCATTCCCTGGTGGTCTAGGGTGGCATCTGAAGGTGGCACTGAGTGCCATCCACATTGGGCACTATGTCTCTTACCTGGTGGTCTAGGGGGGTCTCCCTGGTGGTCCAGATCGGCTCCCTGGTGGTCCTTGGTCGGCTCCCTGGTGGTCCTGGGTGGGCACATCCCTGGTGGTCCCTGGGCAGGCTCCCTGGTGGTCTAGGGTGGCGATCCGAGGGAGGGCTGTGCTGATAAATCATCAGCACAAACCCTCCCTGTCAGGAGAGCAGCCGATCGGCTCTCCACTCCTCAGGTCTGCAGGCCTGAGTACAGGAAAGCCGATAAACGGCTTTCCTGTGTTACACTGTGACCAGCCGTGATTGGTCAGGGCTGATCACATGTAAAGTGCTTTGGATGGAAGATCGGTATTGCGGGGGGTCAGACTGACCTCCCACACCACCGATCGCCGCGATGCGCGCCCCCCGGGCGCGTGGCGGCTTGTTATCCTGAAGACGTCATATGACGTCCAGTCAGGATAACTAAGCCACTTTCCGGCCGTCATTTTGCATACGGCGGTCGGGAAGTGGTTAAAGAGCAGCTGGCTCTCTACCAGTGTAGAGATATCATGCTTATGGTGATATAACCAAATACAAAAAGGTGAAACAGTATTTTATGTAAAAAAAGGCAAATGTTTGAGGTTCACCTAATGAGAAAAACAAATGACCAAACCTGGCCTGTTCATCTACACTGAACCTCTAGCTGTTACTGCTGCCAGAAGTCATTTATTTGATGGCAGTATCACTATCACTAATAGAGGAAGGACTTCCCAGCCCCCTTTCTAGCTTATTTTGCATAGTAAAAAAGCCAGAGGGTATACTAAGGGATATGATTTTTGCAATGTGATTAATGACATCACCCGGAGGCCGGGGCTTGGATGGTTTTAGGATGATTACACTTCATTGTTCTGTTTTTTTTTTTTATGGGGGGTCTCGTGAAAATCCATAGCAGACTCTCATCAAGTATACGGCTCTGGTGTGGATTTTGGTGGGGATCCCTTGCTTTTTTTTTTTTTTTGAAACAAGGTCCTTATACTGGCATGCAGCCTAGGTAGCTAGGAAAGGGGAGCAGATAATGTATGGCCCACCTCATCCTGAACCATGCCAGGCCACATGCCCTGAAGATAAATAACAGTGTGGGAGTCTCCAATACTAAACTCATATCCCTTATCCTGGATAATAGCCAGGTATATATTTCATACCTATTTCATATATATATATGTGTGTGAACAATTAAGGAGTACACAACCCCTGGTGATTCATTCACAAAAAAAGTCCCACAATGTTTACACAGTAATGTCCCAATGTGTCTAAAAAAATAATGTAATAATGTCCTATAAAATAAATGTCCCATGACAATCCTTTCCTTCCTAAACTACATTTGGATGGCATTTCCACAGCTGGCTGCTGAATGTAATTAAATTAGCTGGGTGCTTGTTGACAACATTGACCAAATATGGTCACTGCACCCGGGAAGTGAGAATAAGACCCTTGTCCCCATTAACACAGTGGCATAGTGCTTTACCAGGTGGAACCCCTTGGCAAACCTCTTCACCATTATGTCTCACTTATTTATGGGATGCTGTAAGCAGAAAAAGATACTACTTCTACTCTATACTAGAGAGTAGCATTGAGACCTTAGTTGCATACTATTTAATCAGGAGTGAGGATGGAGACTTTAACTAACTCAAAGTTCAAAAAGCCTATGGGTTCCTGGGCCTAGACCAGAACTAACAAAGCTCTGGGAAACTTGAGAAAATAGAAAGCTTGCATTTTTCAATAGGATACACAAACCTCAGAGTCATAACCAATATCTATGAAGTATATATTGTTTTGTAATATATACTGTATACCGTATATTATATTACAGAAAGGAAATAACACACATACATTATATCAGAAATATTATAAAGAAATAGCAATAGGAAAATAATTATATTGGTATAATTATATAATAATTATAGCATAACCAATTAATAATATGTTGGGGGAAAATGCCAATTTAACAATAATTGTATTTAAATTTACTGATAGCGAAAACAGTGAACCAGTCCTGTGCAATCTGTGTTTCCACAGGGGCTGATACTCTCAACTAATGGCACATTCGACAATGTGAGCTTGCAAAAGCACATTTTTTCAGACCATTGTCACCCAAAATTAAAAATTCCCCAAAGAGGACCTTTGTGGTAGTATTAGCAGGTATTCTTCATTGTGCAAATTGTAATTATTACTTAGAGACATACTGAGTCTGATTTGCATATGTTTCATACTCCTGAACCCCATTTCTTGCTATTTATGGATGTAAAGAAAGCCTATCACAAACCTTTCCTATCACAATAAATGATCAATATTAAATTGGGAGTTAAGAGAGTTGGGCCAAACTGTAAGAAAATTTGAGATTTAAATTTAACTTTATCTGCCTACATCTCTGAATTTATTGGTTTCTGCTTATGTAATTTCATCTTTATGAGTATCATACTACAATAATCCACCTCCACCTGCAAATGCACCTATTGTATTGGAAACCTAATAAACAATTATTAAAACAATAATTTTGAACACACAGTTCCATGTGGTGCAATTGAGCTCCAGCACCACCACATCATGCAAAAACCATTATGTTTCCTACCACTGCAGCTAGAATAGAAAATCCCCTTTTCTTGCATGAAGGGCTCTCTCCTAGATGTTCCTAAATCACTGTAACCTGTAAATCTGAGCCAGGACTCTTAGTAAATGTATTTTTCAGCCTGAGGTAGATTAGCACAGTGTTATACTTTATTTATATTTTTTGTGGAAAAAAAGATTAAACTTCAATAAACCAAGACACCCTTTTCTTTGTTCTCTTAGTTTGAATTCCTAAGAGTTGCGACAAATTAACATTGTAAATGTAATACTATGGCTGTGGTACACATAGAGCCTTCTTTGATGAGTCCTAAGCTAAAATAATTATATTATGGGAGCTTATATTTGCTGTCCTGGTGGCCATGCTAACATATTATCTGTGTGTTAGGCAGCTTCTCCCAGCACATACTCTCTGCCACTTTCTACCAGTCTTCCTTGTCAGCTGTAGGGCAATGAGTCTGGCAGCATGCTCCCCAGGTTCTTGATTGGTCCCTGGGGAAGAAGGCATTTTATGTAAACACCATCAAACTTAGCCTTGGTGCTCATGATGGTGTTTACCTGTTTTTAAATAGCGATGAACCCATTGTTCGATTTGAACACTGGCTGTTCGAATGTTTGTCCAACTGCTGAACATTTGCTTACACCCACCTTATCCTTCTGCAACATAGGCAAATGGGCAGGAATTTGAGGGATTACTTTTTTCGGCTAAATGTGGTCAGTCATGCAAGTTGATTTGTTTATTTATTTTTTTTCTGGTGAGTCAGAGGACAGCGGGCACTTCCAGATTCCAAAAATCCCCCTATGCACTGATCCCCACAACCAACAGCCAAGGTTGGAAGGAGCATTTTGGGGAGGGGGGCTCTTATGCAATTTTATTTATTCTTGCTGTATGATGTGCACACAGACTCCTCTAAAGGTCACCCCAAAATATATAGCAGATGCTTGGAGGGGCATGTTGTTTTTCTTTTTTTTTGCAAATAAAAATGACATTTCATTATCCGGCAATTTTGAACACTTTTTTCCTTTGTAAATGTTAGTGCTGCTACAGCCCTTACTGTACATCAGAGATATCCCCCTTCACAAGATTAGGAAACCCCCCAGGCATGTTAGTTAATGTTTCACTTTAAGCATTTAAAAAAAATCACTGCTCCTGGCTGAATGGAATTTAAAGAAAATGTTTTCATTGGTACATGTTCCCCAGGGCAGTGCTCACCTCTTGTGATATTTTTTTATACCCTCTTGCCTATTAGCCCAGAAAATGGGCATTTTTAATTTGACAGATTTGGCTTCCATTGATTTAAATGAGGTTTGGGTTTGGCACCCAAACTACTGTAAAGGTCGGTGAGCCATGCTCACACCAACAGTTCGGCTCATACCTGTTGCTGACCTTTGTTACATTTAATAGAAGCTTCTACTGTCAGTTGCCTGCCTGGCCTTTTACTACATTTAACTCAAACTTCTACTGTGCGTCGCCTGCCCTAACCTTTGCTACAAACACAAATTGCACTCTCTGTTAGCCATCAGTTCTGTCTTCTTTGAAGAGGCTTCAATCTTGTTTCTCCCATCACTGTATAGAGGATTTACTCTTTTCTACCTTGGGTCTGCAAGTGAAATTCACCAGTCGGAGTATATAGCTTGGTGAATAAGGTCCTAGTGGCAATCTAGCACCAACAGGTCTGCTTGCCTAAGTGGAAGGGGTACTGCTAAAGATGAAGTTACACTTACTCTCTGTTTACTCTAACTGGAGTGTCTGGGTCCAGACCTCAACTGTGCCTGAGCATACATCTTCTGTGTTTATGATGTAAATTTGATGTCCATTTGGCACCATTACGCACAGCTGTGGGTTTAGAGCACAATCATACTGTTATACTCAAAATAATAAAACTGTAACTACCAGTGAATTTGGTGAATAAATGAAAAAGGTCAACAATAAAAATTATATAAAAACATGTAATTATATGTATTCTTGAGCCTCAGCTGCCCCTAACACTATTGTGTTCCCACAACACCAGCTAAAAATATATAAAAATGTATTGTGCTGCTGATTAACGTGGTAGTAAATCTGTTTAATCTACAAATCTGTTGTAGATTAAACAGAGGCCATCTTGGCCTCTGTTTAATCTACAACTGACATGATGCTACACGTGTGATCAGCTATGATACCAGCAATTGGATGGTTTGACAGTTTGGTTTAGAGCACAGCCAATGGGAGTGTTACATTTCCAACACAGGCCGGAAATGTAACTGGTTTTTAAACTGTTACTACTGCTTTAAGTGGTGTGTCAATCAATGTGTGCTCACGAATCATTAATAATAAACAAATGCATACATGCTTGTATACATAACATCATAACAATATTTCATACAATCAAAAACATAATATATCATGAAAATGAACTCTCTCACTTGGTGAGATCAAAGACAGTGGTTATCTTCAGTGTTGATAAATCCCCACACTGAGTGTAACTTCCACACTTGTAAACCTATATGTACAATCTGTTCCACCTCCGTGCTCACAGAACTCTCACCTCCAGAGCGATAGTAAATCGCACGTGTATACACAACCGAAGGCATTCCAGCTTATTGGATCGGACACATCTAGGACTTCTGACCACTAGGGTTCCCAATAATGGCTCCAGGGAATAAAGGGTGTGGTCCCTTTAAATCTTGTATATATTCATCCAGTCCATTGCCTTGCCCATGTTACAAGAAAGCATTGAGAGATGCTCCCATAGTGCAGTAATTATAGTAAATAGCCAATTTATTGATCAAGAAATGCACTTACAAATGGAACACTTAAAATCACATTAAAACATGACAGAATGCCGAAGTGAACTTCCCTACAAGTCACTTCTGGTCCATGTCTACAACCACTCCACCCTACGCATTACGTCACGGTCATGACCATGTTATAATATTATTCTGCTCCATGTTTCTAATGCCTTATGAATACATTCTTTACAGTGAAGTATTGAACAGGTAAAGAAGGTAAAAGGTTTTGATAAAGTAATTTTTACTGGCTACCTGTATCTGAAATATTTAAACATTCAGTCTTGGGCGCATGCGCGAAGCCGAACGGGATGGTAATGCCTCTCTAGTGCTCCGCACAGCTCGGGAACAATACCGGCTCCAGACCTCGGTTCTAGCCCCCGAACACCTCCACCATCTCCCTGAGACCTCGGGCATACGCAACTCTATCTGATATGGTCGCCACCGGTACTAAACCGAAGTTTCGGACCAAGTCTATAGGCGAGGCCCTGGCTCGGGCCTCCACTAAAATGGCGCCGCCACCCTCCTCCAGGACGCAGTCCCCGCGTACCCCAAGGCTTCGCCCGATGCGACACCCAGATGAAGGAGAATCTGACCCAGAATCGCTACCCACCCCACTCCTATCCCAATCCGATGATCTGCATTCTGATCTCCTCAGACAATTTGAACGTATGCTCCAGCGTGCACTCAAGCAAACATCCGATCAGATCACCGAACGCCTCACCATAGAGATAAGAGATCTTGGTCAGCGTACCTCTGAACTTGAACAACGAGTGGATGAACTTGAGATGCATCTAGCCACACAATCAGATGAACTAGAGGCCCTGAAAGAGGAAAACCTTACCCTCACCTCCCAACTCGAGGATTTTGAGAACAGGGCAAGACGTTCGAACATACGAATCAGAGGCATAACAGAAACGATCGTTGACACGCAATCGACCGTTACTGCACTATTGCAAGAGCTGGCCCCAGCAATACCGATAGAATGCTTGGAAATGGATCGGGTTCATAGGGCCCTTACTCCACGTAAGCAAAACGGCCCCCCTCGGGACATAATCGCCAAACTCCATTATTTCCGTACCAAAGAGAAATTGCTACAAACAGCAAGACAAAAAGATTCACTGATCTTCCAAGGACACCATTATCAGCTCTTTGCCGACTTGTCCCAAACAACCATCGCTAAAAGGAGAGCTTTCAAACCCCTCCTGCAAATCCTGCAGAGCCGCCACATAACATACACCTGGGGATTCCCATTTGCACTGAGATTCACATATCAAGGTCGCAAATTTACCTGCAAAACAGTCGACGACCTTCAAGTCTGCCTTCAGGACCTCCACCTGGCCTCTGACCCTCCTCAAACCCAGGGTACCCGCAGACGCTCATCCTCCCGCTCACCCCAGAAAACGCAACATTCACCTTCCTCAACCCCAAAGAGGATCAGGACCACCCCAATGTGTCAAGAGTCTACAGACACTATGGACTGATCACTGATGTTCTCCTTAGCAAGCGAACTTATTGTCCAGTTCTGCTCAACACCCACCAGACTCTACTCTCACCGCCTCCTGAGAAGAACACCCTCGCAACGCTTGAACTGCTGATCCAGCGTCATAACCCTCTCCCTTGATGCCAAGTTGCTGATCTAAACCCCCCCCCCCCTTTTTTTTTCCCTCACTACTAGGTTTCAGGTTCACCTATGTTCAAGTTACACTATGTTCGGTTGACTTTTGCAACTCACGATTGTACTCCTGGCTTATTGCAGTCACTGTGGGACCCCATCTCTCAAGCCCAACCTAAACACATATACTCATACACCTTTATCTCTTTATAATCGTACCTCATAATTTAATCCCAATCAACATCAAGATCCCTGCAATTCTTATACCCACCTCCTTTAACAAGTAATTGGTGCCCCACTGTGACTGCATATACGCTTAAGGCATTCTGCACCAGGCAAGATTACTACCAATTCTCCTGATTATCGGTTGCTACTCTGCCTTCCCTTGCCTGCTATTTGATGTACAATCCTATACTAGTCTGAATACCGTGACTCATTTTTGCAATATGTTTGCTCCTCTTGTTCCCGGGCTGCCAGACACTGCTGCCCCCCATCTTGCCCGGCGACTCCTACAGATTGGGACTCCCCGGACAACATGACTCCCTCTAAACAGACCGTTATGGTCTCTTTAGACGGACTTCCAACTTCTCTATGTTACACTTTATTTGTTTTCTTTAACCCCTCTCTATTTCACTTTTCCTCTACAGCCTCCTCCACAGATTCCTACTACCTTCTTATTGCCGGAAGGGGATTTCAACACTCAGTAAGTACCCTGAACCATACCACACCACCCTACACCTCACATGGCTAATCCATACCAAGTCCCATGAATGACTCACAACTTTAGGGGAAGGCCGTTATTCTTCCATCATCCTTAGACACCTCCTCCGACATCTCCTTTTCACTTTATCTCTCCCCAATTTCTTTTGTTTATTTCACATTGTATCTCTTCAACCTTCAGGCAGATTTCTCTGGTATTGCCAGACAAATCTCCCTCAGTACAACAGGCCCCTCAGGGTTAGACATCCTCAGCGGCCCGTTCTACCCCCCGTCGTCACAGACCGTCGGGCCCTTGTTCTCCTCGTTTGTATAACGTTTTTACTCAGTGCCA
>BLSH010070945.1:2437430-2448929 GCA_018402905.1 Glandirana rugosa | reverse complement strand
GGTACTCAATGTCCAGGTTGCATGCAATAAGGGAGTATTTATAAACAAGTGAGAATTAAATAATGATGCAACAAATGATAAACTAGTACATTGATATTAAAATAACTAGACAAGGAATACAAACAATCTAGAACAACTTCATATACTGTCTAAAGAAGGCTTATAATACAGTAGCACTGAAGAGGTTCAAGAAGATATAGGCAAGATTATGCCAGGAACAGGTAAAGCAAGGTAATTGGAAACAGAAAGCCAAAGCAAGTAGCAAATGAAGAAAACAGGCAAAATACTAAGTAACGGGATAATGAGCTGACTGAAGTTCAGGCACATGGCTCAGGTACTGTTTGACAACAAAAGTTGAATTACTAATGGGAAACACCCATTGTGGCTAATAGAATTATAGGCTGACAACCACAGTATCACAGTGCCATCAGAAGGTGAACAGTGTAACAGCATATAACATAGCAATGTTTCAGATTTACTAGAACTGGTGCATACAGAATCTGTTGCAGCTGTGCATATTATCCAATCAGCTTCTAACTTCAGCTTGTTCAATTAAGCTTTGACAATAAAACCTAGACAACTATGCACAGTTGCACCAGATTCTGTGTTCACCAGTTTTAGTAAATCTCCCAGTGTGTTTGCGGTAGGTTGTTTAGTAACGTGTATTTAAAGTGGTTGTAAAGTCAAATAAATATTACTGTCAACTCCTCTGTTCTACTAAGCAATCCTACACTGTGTACATGTTTTTATAAAATTGTCCCTGTAAATACTTTATTTCAGATTGTTTCTAGGCCGGTCACATGACCTCAGGCCGCTCTCCTCCCCATCTAAGGGCAACAGCGGGAGGCGCGCGAGATCCCCCTCCGACGTCAGCCGGTAGGTCACATGACCACTGTGTTCTCCGCTTAGCTCCTCCCACTGTAGCCCTTAGACTGGGGGAGGTGAGTGGCTGGAGGTCAGGTGACCAGGCAGAAAGGATTTGAAATAAGGTATTTACAGGTACAATTTTATAAAAACATGTACACAGTGTAGGATCACTTAGTACAGTGGTTCTCAACTCCGGTCCTCAGGACCCACTAACAGGCCAGATTTTAAGTATTACCTGGGGAAAAGCAGACTGGAATACTGCAATCACTAAGCAGCAAATGATATCACCTGTGATGTATTTCAGTTATCCTGCAAACCTGGCCTGTTAATGGGTCCCGAGGAAAGGAGTTGAGAACCACTGACTTAGTAGAACAGAAGGGCTGACAGTAATATTTTTTTAACTTTACTGCCAGTTATTAATAGCGGCAGGAAAGGAGGGGGGCAGAGGAGATGGCTCACATACACACAGGAGCTGGCTGACAGGCAGGGAGGGAGGGGAGAGGGGGATAGAGGAGAGCAGCGGGATGATGGAGGCACGTAACCTGACCACGGTAATTATGGATTAGCAGCCATGATTAGCATAATCAGCAGATAGGGACACAGGAACACACAGGATCAACCAGTTTTTTATAGCATAGAAAGGTACAGATTATACAGCACAAGCACTGTGCCGTTTAATCTGCTATAAGGTATTGGGAACATGATTTCTTTTTTTTAGGGTTACAACCTCTTTAATTACTTTTTTCCTGTCTTTTGTTAGAGCATAGTTAAAACTCCAGTTATTTCTATGTAGGGTTTTTTTCTTTTTTGCCTGGAGGCAAAACTGTAAGTTACTGTAAATCTGTATAAAGAGAAAGACAATACTCTATTGGACCATTGTCACCAGTGCAGAAGCTCCCATTAAATTATTTAATTTCACCTCCTGGTATTTTTATTAAGGTTTTATCAAAGTACAAAAATTTGATCAAACATAGAAAATACCAATGTGTACTGTGTTCTACCAGAGTGGAAACAGTATCAAAAGTGGAAGCATCAATTAGGCTGGGTTCACAATAGTCCAACACGACAATGATCAGACTTTGATCCTACTTTGCTCTGCAACGTGTCCTACAATGGTCCTACATCGGACCTACATCGGTCCGACTTCTGTGAATGGGATCCGACTTTGATCCTGACAATACTAGGCACCTTGTGCTCTGGGGATCTTGAAGGTCAACCCCCGCCAAATTAAAAAAAAAAGGCATGGGGTTCCCCCCAAGAGCAAACCAGGCCCTTCTTTCTGGTATGGATTTTAAGGGGAACCCCCATGCCCAAATAAGGTGTGGCCCCCCAAAATGAATACCAGACTCACAGCACACAGCCCAGCAGGTCAGGAAAGGGGATGGGGAAAGGTGAGCGTCCTCCTCCTGAACCATACCAGGCCGTGTGCCCTCAACATGGGGGGTGAGCGCTTTGGGGCAGGGGGCCCTCCCCCCCACCCCAAAGCACCTTGTCCCCATGTTGATGAGGACAAGGGCCTCTTCCTGACAACCCTGGCTGGTGGTTGCCGGGGCCTGCAGGCAGAAGCTTATCGGGATCTGGGAGCCCCCTTTAACAAGGGGGCCTCCAAATCCAGGCCCCTCACTCTATGTGAATGAGTAAAGGGCATATTTTACCCCTCCCAATTCACCTAAAAAAGTGTCAAAAATAAACACACTACACAGGTTTTAAAAGTATTTTATTAAATCAGCTCCGGCGTCTTCTCCCACCGATTTCTTCTCCCCTATCCAGCGTCTTCTTTCTTCTGGGAGGCCCTGCCCCTTGTGACATCACCGCCCGTGGCATGATGGTGTGGTGACATCACAAGGGGACCTCTGGATGACACTAGCGGGTGGCCCCACCCCATGCCAATATAAGTCCTTGCTCACATCAAGTCAACATGAGAAGAAGGGCAGAGGAAGAACAGAGGTAGAAGACAGCGGAGAATACCCAACAAAAGAACAGAAGATGGTGCAGAGAGAAGGACTGGCAAAAGAGCAGAAGATGGCACAGATTGGGAGAAGAACTGGCAGAAGAAAAAAGACCCCTCAGAAGAAAGAAGACCCTGCAAAAGAGCAGAAGAAAGAAGACGCCGGAGAGGGGAGAAATCGGAGGGAGAAGACGCTGGAGCTGATTTAATAAAACACTTTAACCACTTAATGACTACCCGCCGTGTATTTACTGCGGCAGTGTGGCTTGTTATAGCGAATCGCCCTTTATAAACGGCAATCCGCACATGCACGATTTGCGGGCGGTGCACTCTGTGAGCGTGCCCACGGGTGTGGTGGACTTGATGTCTGCCATCGACCCGCGATCGCATGTCAGAGAAGAAGAACGGGGAACGGCTAATGTAAACACAGAGGTTCCCCATTCTGACAGGCGGTGTGGCAAAGATATACTGATCCCTGTACTCGGGATCAGTTAGGTCGCTCATGCCCCTGCCAACCCAGCCCACATAGAGTTAGAACACACACAGGGAACACAGTTAAGCCCTTCGTTGCCCCCTGCAGGTTAACCCTTTCCCTGCCAATGACATTTATACAGTAATAAGTAGCTATTTTTAGCTCTGATCGCTGTATAAATGTCATTGGTCCCAAAAAATGGTCGACATGTCTGCCACAATGTCGCAGTCCCGATAGAAATCGCAGATCGCCGCCATTACTAGTAAAAAAAAAAAGTAAAAACACCATAAATTAATTCTCATGGTTTGTAAACGCGGCAACTTTTGCGCAAACTAATCAATATACACCTATTGCAATTTTTTTTTACCACAAATATTAAGAAAAATATATATATTGGCGAAAACTGATGAATACATTTTTTTAATATATACATTTTTTGGACATGTATTATAGCAAAAAGTAAAAAATATTGTTTTTTTTTCAAAATTGTTGCTCTATTTTTGTATATAGCTGTGATTAGAAGTGACACAGAGGTGATCAAATGCCACCAAAAGAAAGCTCAAATACCCAATTTTGTTTGGGTACAATGTTGCACAACCGCACAATTGTCAGTTAAAGAGATGCAGTGCCGAATCGCAAAAAGTGCTCTGGTCATTCAAGGGGCAAATCCACAGGGGCTGAAGTGGTTAAAAACCTGTGTAGTGTGTTTATTTTTTACCTTTTTTAAGGTGAATGGTTAGGGGTACAATGTACCCCATATTCATTCACATTGGGCGGGGGGGGTGGGATCTGGGGGCCCCTTTGTTAAAGGGGGCTTCCAGATTCCGATAAGCCACCCCCCCCGCTGACCCCAACAACCACCAGCCAGGGTTGTCGGGAAGAGGCCCTTGGCCTTATCAACATGGGAACAAGGTGCTTTGGGGTGGGGGGGCGCAGCTACCCCCTGCCCCAAAGCACCCACCCCCCATGTTGAGGGCATGTGGCCTGGTATGGTTCCGGGGGGGTGCTCGCTCATCCCCACCCCCTTTTCTGACCTGCCGGCCTGCGTGCTTGATAAGGGTCTGGTATGCTCCCCTTTAAAATCCATACCAGACTGAAGGGCCTGGTATGCTCTTGGAGGGGGAACCCATGCTGTTTTTCTTTTAAATTTGGCGTAGAGTTCCCATTCAAGATCCTCAGAGAACAAGTCGCATGCCAAAGTCGGATCACTTAAGACAATGATCCGACTTTGATCCGACTTCAGTGTTTTTCAATGGGCTGAAGTAGGATCAAAGTCAGACAAAAGTAGTACGGGAACCTTTTTCAAAGTTGGTCTGACGCAACGCTCTCATAGGGAATCATTAATTTGGTGATGTAATACAACTTGTGCTCCTAATGTCAGTCTGTTTGTCGGACTAGTGTGAACCCAGCCTTAACCACTTCAGCCCCGCAAGAATTTCCCATGTTGGGACCAGAGCACTTTTTGCGATTCGGCACTGCGTCACTTTAACTGACAATTGCGCGGTTGTGCAATGTTGTACCCAAATTACATTTGTGTCCTTTTTTCACACAAATAGAGCTTTCTTTTGGTGGTATTTGATCACCTCTGCGTCATTTCTGATCACCGCTCTAAACCAAAAAAAAGCAACAATTTTGCAAAAAAAAACAATATTTCTTACTTTTTGCTAAAATACTAATCCAAAAAAAAAATGTATTCTTCGGTTTTGGACGATTTATATTCTTCCTCATATTTGTGGTGAAAAAAAAATGCAATCTGCGTTTATTGATTGGTTTGCGCAAAAGTTGCCATGTTTACAAACCATGATAAATAATTTCTGGCATTTTACAATATTTTTTTTTTTACTAGTAATGGCGGCGATCTGCGATTTTTATTGTGACTGCGATATTGCAGCGGAAATGTCGGGCATTTTTGACACTTTTTTGGGACTAATGACATTTATACAGCGATCAAAATTTTAAATATACACTGATTACGGTGTAAATGTCATTGGCAGGGAAGGGGTTAACCTGCAGGGGGCAGTGAAGGGGTTAACTGTGTTCCCTAGACTTTTTTAACTGTGAGGGGGCTGGGCTGGCAGGGGCACCAGAGATCTAACTGATCCCAAGTACAGGGATCAGTAGATCTCTCACATGCTGCCTGTCAGAACGGGAAACCGCTGTGTTTACATCAGCGGTTCCCCATTCTGGCTCTGTAACAGGGCATCGCAAGTAGCCGGTGGACATCAAGTCCGACCGACCCGCAGCCCTGTTCAGGGAGTGTGCGGCGGGCATGAGTGCATACCGCCGGCGGGGCGTGATGGCTACAAGAAGTGATTCATGGGACAGAACCACGCTGTCACCGCTTATAGTCATACGACGGTCGGCAAGTGGTTAAAGTGGGTTAAAAATCATTAATAATAATAGCAAGTATCGTATTCAGAAAGAATAAAAGAACACAAAAAAAGAGAGTAAATGTAATTGTGATAAGTAGTTATATCTCATAAATAGCACACACCGTGTAACAAGGATGAAGGTATGGTATATAGGGACCTCAGAGTAATCCAGAAAAAAAGTTTCACGAAAATCGGATGTTGAGTTGTACGAAAAATATTTTATAGCCTGCACATCCAGCTTTTGTCATCCGAAAAATCAAAAACGGCTTTAGAAAGGAGCATACTAACGAACCGAAAGTTGAACGATAGGCCGTCAAACTAAAATCCCTGTCCGAAATTTGCATCGTGTGTATGGGCCTTCAGAACAGAAGAGACAAGAGGCACCTCTCTAAGTGCAGTATTTTGTACAGAAACAAGTTTTAATGAAACAAATAGCAATATATCTTTAAACACATATAGATTGTGTTTATATTACCAATAGCTGGTCTCAATATAAGGATCCCACTCTCTCTGCCCCCTCCCCTCTTTCATCCATATTGCTGGCTGCCCCCACAATACCAGTACACCATATCTTTATTCCTGTTTATTGCATTTTATTATTATATTATTTTAATTTAGGTTTTTTTTTCTGTCTGTTTTTATTACAATATATGGACTCTATTTTTATTGTATAATGTACCTAACGTATAGTCACAGAGCCTATGATTTTCACGGTGGCTGCCATCTGCTGCTGTGTGTGCTGGTGAGGAGGTAGGTGCAGTCAGCGCGCTGAACCTTGTGATTTGCCGACACTGCCGCCACTACTAAACCACAGTTGGAATGGTCACCCGGGAGGCCTGAGGAAGGAGCACGCATGCTCGGAATGTGCGCATTTGACTAACCTCCCTGCTGCCTCCTGTTTCCTTGGTGACATCAGGCTGATTGGTCTCCCGCCCACTACCTGGAGCTCCAGAATCCACAAGCACCGCCGGCAACGTGGAACGCCACAGATGACAGCCTCTCACATGGACCCCTGCAGATAATGTAGACTTATTCAAAAGCTCTTATTTTCCTGCACAACGTGAGTGTATAATCATTAAAACTTGTTTCTGTACAAAATGCTGCACTTAGAGTGGCGCCGCTTTTCTGGTCTTTTTTAACTTTTGCATGAATATCTCTCTTAATGTTAAAACATGGCCCTGGCCAGTTAGCTCCTGTGGTTGGAACTTGCACATGATAACATTTTTTAAAGAGTAACTCCACTTTTGTTGAGAAAAAAACATTCCCCTCCATAAGATCTATGTACATTGCAAAAAATTTAACAAACTTTGTTGCAGATTCCTACCTTTTGTTATGCTGAAGAAACCCTTGTTTGTTTGGCTGTGTCCATGCGGTGAGTAAATCTAATGGAAGTGGTTTTATAATTATCAGTCAGCTGCTGCACCAGAAGGAAAATTGCAGGTTCTGCATCCCTTTAGCTGTAATTTCCTATTGGGAGTACCTCACCAAAAATTAAATTTTTGTTGCAGGGGATACCTGATATCTGACTTGTATCTTAGTGCAGACTTCTGGGAAAATCAGTGAGCCAATCACACAAGCAGGAAATTATGTTTCTGGGGGGCGTTCTGCACACATTCTGTGTACAGAAAACCTCCAAGTAGCCATTTTACAGAAAATTACAGCTTGAAAAGGAAAGGTAATTTTTAATAACATTCAATTGCAATATGATATGTTTTTCGTAATTGTATATGCGATATTATTTCTTTTAATTTGCTAATTTTTTTCCCACGAAAATGTAGTTACCCCTAAGCATTTTTTGGTTTCTGGTAAGAAATTTACAAGTAAAATGTTCACATTATAATGACTGTAATATTTATATTTCTATACTATAAAGAAAAATTTAAATATTTCTGACAGCAAGCTCCCTTTGAATATTCCCAATGATATGGATGTGCTGTACACTCTAAACAGAGAGCAGAGCAGTAGCTATTTGCTTTAGACTTTGTACAGAGTGGGAATACTGGAGGAAGAGGGATGGAATGAATGCCTTCTCATTGTTATTTGTTATCTGTAACCTGAGCTTGAGCTATTGAGCTCCATAAATTGACTTTTTTAGGAAAGCATTTAAGATTAGCCTAGTAAACATGTGAAAAGAAGACCTCCTGGCTGAAAAAATAAGTATAAGCTTATCATATACAGTATTTCATATTTACGTGCCAATTTTTTTGTAATTTTTTTTTTTTATTACATAAAAAATTTATTGAAAATATTTGAATAATACAGAGGTACAAATGACTCTATGAGCCATACATAGTCATATAGGTAGGTAACAACGGAACAGGAATAAAACATGGCTAAACATATCTAAATATCAAACACGTTTTCCATGATGCCTAGAGGTAGATACCCTAGGGGAGGGAGGGAAAAAAAAAATGGGGAAGAGGAAAGAGTGAGCCTTAGTAACCCTGAACTATAGAAGAACTTTCTTCTCCATAATTCTCATAAGAACTTATTAAGCCGAAAGAGGAAATGCAGGGGTGAAATACCAAGGGTCAAATGTCATAAAACAGTGATTAGCGAGTAACTCTGATCTTCCTACCTCCTTTACCCATGTCCTTGTAATGTTTTTTATTTGTCCTTAACATAATATATTAAAAAAACACTCCCTTTAAAACAACATTCTTCCTTTTCATTAGAATAACTTTCTAATGCAAATGTGAAAGGTTATACACTAATGATTTATTTAATTCAGTAATTTCCTAAGTGCAGAGAACAGATATTCTTTTCTGAGTTATGTTGGTGCAAACATCGCTCTTCTGACATTCATGCAATGTCAAGATAATTTAAATCACCCTCTCCAACATAACATACAAATATGTTTTCATGCTTCAAGCCCGTGATCCCTTTTCATCTTAGCAGACCCTCCTTGATCAACTCACTGATTAGAGTCACATAAAGCATTGTTGTTAGGTAATGTCTACAGACAATATTGCTGTTATTAATAAACATTAGACTGACTCCATCAACTCAGGACTGTGTGTTTTATTTTTCTTGCAGTGTGAATATTTACTGTATTTGTACACTAAATGGTGGCATAATGGAGCTTTCCATAAAAAAAAGGGATAACAAGGCCACTTTTAATTAAGACAAGAACAACCCAGCCTGTATTGTACACTTCTGATTACAGAGGTTATTTCAAATTAACATAAGTTTTTGGAGGCTGTACTGAAGTTGGTCGTATTAAATACCAGCTGTACTGGCAGATAAGCGTGGGATGTGAAAAGAAGATAGTGTTCACATTCAAATTAGCACTTGGCACAATATAATTCTCTGATTGCAAACTATATGAAGTTGCCGGTGCTAATTGGTTGATTTTATTTGAAGCAGATGTTGTTAGCTTTCCCACTAATGATCTGGAGAGAAATTCTTTTAAAAGACATGCCATGTTAGGTTCTCTGCAGCATAATAAGCTAATTACAACTTTAAATACTTGCAGTAATTAGCACAATGTGTGTAAAGTGCCTGTGATCTTTTCACCCTGCTGCATTCTTGTTAGGGCAGTTTTTATTTAAAAAAATAAAAATACTGGTTGTCCAAGACTGGTTTTGTACTTATGTTATAGTTAAATCTTTGTGTATATTATGTGCCCAATATTTAGTATTAGTTAATTACTACACATATATATAATAAATTAATTGTATTTTTTGTGGCTTCTATCATTAAAGTGACAACATATCTGACAGCAAATTACAACTAAAAAAAAGAAACATAACGCAATTAGTAAACTATTGTGTAAAATGTGAGTAATGTATTGTCCAAAAATTGGCAAGAATTGTATAAGAACTGAGCTTATTTCTGGTCATTAAAGCCCCATACACAGGGGCCAAATGTCGGGCGGCATCAGCTGGTTCGATATAAACCGGCCGACATTTGGCCTGCTTATACTGCAGCCGGTCCGACAGAAGCAGAATTTCAGCTGGCTTCTGTCAAAGGGGCATGACCTAAAAAGGCAAAATTGTCAGACTGGCCAATGGCTGTGGCTCCCCCTGTCAGAAAACAACAGAACAGCAGGGAAGATCGCTGTACTAACTTGGGATTTTTTTCGTTCAGCCCATTGGGTTGGACGTAAAAAAAATATTAGCAGTGTATATTAGGCTTAAGAAGTGATTCAATAGTCAAAGAATTCTTTGGATGCCTAAAACACACAGGAATTCTTAATTACTGTTTCATGATCTCAACAACACCCATTCAGAAGTGCTGGAAAGGCAAACCAAAATTTCAGTTTCGGTCAAGCGAGTGCTGGGCTTATGTAGGGATATTAGAATTTCTGTGCTTAAGGTGATTGTAGCTGTATTAGTGCAATTGCGACAGAGAAAATTGAGTACTGTCCGTGATACTTTTTTTATTTGCACTAACATACAATTTTTCAGGACAAGCTTTCGGGGTGTGTCCCTTTCTTCAAGGTCCAAGCAGTACTGATTCACAAAAGTTTTAGAAGCACATCAAAGAATGAGGCCATAACTTCCAACTCACATCTGTCCCAGGAAGCACTCTCATGGCTAACGTAAGACAAAATTATAAATAGGTAAAAAAGGCTCCAGTTGACATCCTATGACGAAACGCGTAGGGCAGGGCTACGACGTCACACGTCACTTCCGGTAGGGACCGTGGACCGCAGGGAACACGGCGGATTTCCTGGTCCCTGTCTGAATACAGCTGAATACAGCTCAACATAGCGATCTGATGTTGGATCACCTATATTTACATGTGAGTGATTTATGGCTTTCTATTAAAACGTGAATATACAATACTGCGCAAGATTTGGCTTCTTTCTTCATTTGCATATTCCTGGACTGAATTGAGGGGGAACATAGTGGAGGTGACAAACTACAGAGCACATACCCCTTCAGTGGGGAGTGCTGTCCAGTGAGTGGCTTTATAATAGCAAACGCATGGAGTGAAACACAGGAGGCACTGCGGTTTTGTTATGACATGACCACCTGGGCACCTCAGGGACTCTTTATGGACAATCACCTTATGCATTGTACTTTTTGAAAAGAGTGTTATTTATTTCCTTCATCTCTTGTATTGGTTTGATCATAGGGATTGATTGCACTGTATAAAAGTAGTAGCATTAGAGATTGGTAACCACGTGTGCATAGCACTGTTGCACTTTCCTTTTTCTGCATACAGCACTATTTATTTTATTTTAAATTTTTTTCATATTTACATTTATTTAATTTTATTTCATTTTATATATTCAGCCAGTTTGTGTGTTTTTCGTTAGAAGCATCATATTCATATATATACTTTTGCATATTTTTTGCACATATTTTTTGGAGACTTTTTGGACATCACAATTTGAACTACTTTACCATCCTAGAATTCACTCTATCACAACTATTTTTATGTTTCAAGTCATCACACCACACCACATTGTTGATTTTTTCTATCCACCCAGCCTCCCACCTTGACCATAGGAACGACCTCATAGCAAGGGCGGGCGCATATAAAATTTGATTACACACAATATTAAAATATACTACACTAATTCCACCTTTACCGCGACGAGATAAATACAACCTGGATACCTACGTCACGATTCAGGCATACCTACGGATACTCATCCGTCCACAGGCTGGTATGTATTTTGATTCGCTTATATATGTATACCTATTTTCTATTCTTTTCACAGTTGTACACCCAGGGCCACACATTAGTTTAAAATATACGCGGGCGGGAACGATACTCCAGCAAGGATACCAGTTCCACCCTCCGACCCACCTATCTTTTTTAGTTGTTACACCACACCACACTACTGAACTTTGTATTTTTATCAACACTATCTCACTTAAGATCCT
>BLSH010070945.1:2417015-2431600 GCA_018402905.1 Glandirana rugosa | reverse complement strand
AGGAGGGGAAGTGTCCTGTGTAGTTCATCTGATATACTGTACATAGACTTTACATTATTTTCAAATAAAAAATGTATTTTTGAATACCTTTGAATAAAGTTCTTGAAATATTTCAAAAAGCACACATCCCGCTGGGGGGGGGGGGGGTGAGTTGGATATCTGCATTTACCCCACACACAAGAAAAATCTGTCACATGGTATTTTCTTTGGTGGGAAGTAAAAAGCACACATTCTGCTGGGAAGGCACCTGCATTTAACCCACACACAAGAAAGATCTGTCATGTGGTATTTTCTGCTGTGGACGGTAAAAAGCACTCATCCAGCTACAGGGGTGAGGGGTGGCATTTACCCCACATACAAGAAAATCTGTCATGTGGTATTTTCTTCTGTGGGAGCTAAAAAGCACACATCTGAAAATGCAGGGGGCCATCTGCATTTACCCCAACACACAAGAAAAACTACAAGAAAAAAAAGAAAACACAACACAATGCATTTTGCACTTTTTTAAAAATTACATTTGCAATTGTTTTATTTGTAAAATAAATAATTTTCCCAAAAGGGACAAAAAAGAGGCTGTTTAAAAAATGTAAAAAAAAAATAAAAAAGGAATCAAAAGTTTGATAAACAGGATAATTATCCCCTTGGGAGCTTGCATGATCCCCCCCCCCCATGCATACCAGGCCCTTTGGGTATGGTATGGATTTTAAGGGGAACCCCATGCCAAAATCAAAAACTGGGAATGGGGCGTGGCCTGACCGGCATGGAGTGAGGGCGCATGGGACAGAGCTCTGGCAAACCTGGGCATAATAATCAGTGGCCGATCGAAACAAACCTCTTCACAGTCACTCCAGATGCCTTCTAAACGCCACACAAATTCACAGCCACCCGGCAGTAGCCGCAATCCAGGCGGCGGGCTTCATTCCTTCTTTACCCCACACACTGCCGGCACCAGATCATCAGCCAAGATGGCGTCCACTAAGGCGGCAGCCTACCACAATTCACTGAAACATGGCAGGGGATCCCCTGGACCCTCAGCTACCCCACAGGTGAGAGAGTACAGTCCTTCCACCTCCACTCACTCTGCAAGCCGCTTCTCTCATACATCAGAGCTGGACACTGCAGAGGGAGACTGGGACCTCAGAGAGCACATTAAAGCACTCCCCACTAGACATACAGTGACTAATTGCAGCAGTGGAGCTTTCATGCAAGAAAGCTATAGATAGCCTGGGGGAAGACACTGTAGCACTGGGGAACAGGATAGAGGCCCTGGAAACCAGCCACGATGAAGTCTTGCAGACAGTGGCAGCAATTAAGGACACTTCCAGACACCATGAGGAGGTACTTAACTCTCTGTTAGATCAGCTTGATGATCAAGAGAACAGAGACCAGAGACAGAACATCTGCATCCGTGGTATGCCTGAAGCCACACATGCCTCTGACCTGCTCCCTACAGTGCAAGGGCTGTTCCAGCAAATATTAGGAACTGCGTCCCCAGATTCTATTGAAATTGATAGAGCCCATCGTGCCTTGCTACCTGTGGATAAATCAAGGGATGTAATCTGTAAACTGCACCAATACTCCTTGGCTATCATGAAAGCAGCAAGAAGCACGCTGACAATTGATTTTGATGGCGCTCAAATCTCCCTATACCCAGACCTGTCTAGACGCACTTTAATGCAGCTTAGGGCAGTACATCCTTTACTGGAGGCACTTTGCACTGTTGATGTCACATACCGGTGGGGTTTCCCATACCGTATGATGGCTACAAGAAATGGGAAAATGGCGAGTCTACGCAATAAGGTTGACCTAGCAGCCTTTGTGGATACCTTGGATCTACCACCTACTGATTTCCCAGACTGGACACTAAACACTTCGATACCCTTACCACAACGACCGGAAATATGGTGCCCAGTCTCTACTAGATCCCACAAGAGGAACAGACAAGTTTGCCACAGCCAGAGTGTGTCTGCAATTTTCCCCTCTTGAGTACGCATCAGGCTCTGCTATAGATTGAATCTGCCAGCTTTGCCCATTGATGGATCCTGCATCATTTTGTCACTATATGCATATTGACTACAGGCTGAGGTGGTCAAGTCAAGAGGGTAGCTCTTCGGAGTTTTTTTAATTTATTCCCATGGTTCAGCTCCGTTGAGCTGCTCTAGTACTCCCCCTTTTTGACCTCCAAACCCTGGAACACTGCATATCAAGCAAAGAGATCAGGATCCATAGCTTATATCTGCAGCCAGTGGATTAGTTCTGTTGTGTATTTTCTGTTTTTATGTCCCAGGTTGTCCCTCAACCCCAAACCATGTGGACAGTCATGTTCACCCCAATAGGCCCCAATAGGACAGGGGTCTCGGGGTATGGTAATCCACACACCGGTGGACAGGTTGGTGGTCCTGCGGGGATGACTTATTTTTCCCTGGAGAACATCCCTCCCTCTATTAGACTTACCTCATACCTTGAGGAATGGCAGGGTGGTCTTGTCAATTTTTTTCTCAAATTTTTTCCTTTTCTTTCCTTTTTTTTGTCGCAATGTTGATGTACATGTTACCCTTTCATATGTATTTGTGGGGGGGGGGGTTGATATGTTTTTGAAGATGTCTATATACTATTTGGGGAGTGATGCAATGGGGGCGCCCATTAACAAAAGAATGCAATGTAGGGTTGATATCATTACCAGTCATGCCTAGTATGTTCGAACTGTTTTCCTATAACATCAGGGGTCTCTGTAGAACATCTAAAAGAGGACACCTTTGGCAGGAATTGCATCACTTACCATTTGATATAATTTTTCTTCCAGAGACGCACTTCACTGCCAAATCCACTCACCGCCTGCCTCTAACAATATATAACTGGTGGTATCACAGTCTGTCCCCTATACCGAAAGCCAGAGAGGTCTCTATTGCCATCAAAAAATCTTGCCCATTTTCCCTAAGTTCTAGCCTGACTGGCCCAGAGGGTTGCTTTTTGTTTATTAAAGGCTCCATTGAAGGTCAGACATATACACTTGCTAACCTATATGCCCCCAACTCACGCACAACCCACTTCATTTCCACCACCCTTAAGAAACTTGAAGGATTTAGGGAGGGTTTATTGATAGTAGGGGGGTATTTTAATATTACTCTCAACCCTGCAGTGGACACTTTGTCCAGTAAATCAACCCTTTCCTTTAGAGCGATCAAACACGTTAAAAAAGTTCTCCATTCTTTCCACTTGGTGGACACCTGGTGAGTGTTACACCCTAAAGACAGACATTATAGTTACTACTTCAATACCTTTGATACATATTCCCGGCTAGATATGTTCTTTGTAGATCAATTCTTCCTCAGGAATGAATGCTCCTCCACTATAGAATCTATAACAATATCTGATCACTCGCTGATCAGAATCACACTCAGTCAGACCTCTGTCCACAGAGGGGAGAGAACCTGGAGACTTAATGAGGGACTTTTAGATGACCCTGGGGTAGAGGAAGTGATCACCCGCTCTATGCAATATTACTTTGAATCCAATTCACCAGGAGAGGTATCTAACCATCAGGCTCTGCTATAGATTGAATCTGCCAGCTTTGCCCATTGATGGATCCTGCATCATTTTGTCACTATATGCATATTGACTACAGGCTGTGGTGGTCAAGTCAAGGGGGTATCTCTTTGGAGTTTTTTGAATTTATTCCCATGGTTCAGCTCCGTTGAGCTGCTCTAGTACCCCCCCTTTTTGACCTTCCAAAGTAGGGGAAGGTCACAAAGCGTTTATAAGGAGAGAACTGATATCCCACGGGTCTCGTATAAACAAAAGTAAACAGACAGAAATCACTGACCTACTTGATAGAATCCATGACTTAGAGGTGAAGCACAAGACTTCTGCCCCAGCGGATGCTGAGCAATTAAATGTCCTACGGGCTGAACTCAATCAATGCTTAGATCATAGGGCCAGAAACAAGCTTAGTTTTTATGCTCACCGTTTCTGTGAACATGGTAATAAATGCAGGAGACTTTTGACTAGACAACTAAAGAAACAGCAGGCTGTTTGTCATGTCCATAGTTTGACAACACAGGGCAGACAAGTAATAGACTCCCACTCCAATGCAGTGGAATTCCAACAATATTATGCATCACTATACAATTTACCACCCCCTCCCCAGATACCATAGCTCAGGAGAATGACAT
Organism: Glandirana rugosa; assembly: GCA_018402905.1. Classification (NCBI taxonomy): domain Eukaryota; kingdom Metazoa; phylum Chordata; class Amphibia; order Anura; family Ranidae; genus Glandirana; species Glandirana rugosa. The sequence goes on along the minus strand of BLSH010070945.1, from coordinate 2,427,428 downwards.
ACCTAGGGGCTGCTGAAATCCCTGCCTTGTCCCCACAAGTCCTAGAGGAACTAGAGGGGCCATTTACAAGAAGAAGTGATAGGTGCAGCTGTAGATGCCCTTCCTTAGGATTAAAGCCCTGAGCCAGACGGCTTCACTACTTATTATAAGAAATTTGTTAGAAACTTGTTAACTCATGTGACGGTTTCACCAAAGCAGAGTAAAGATACTCAGCTCTGCCCCAACTATGGACCCATTTTCCTGTTAAACTCTGACACTAAACTACTAGCCAAACTCCTGGCTCTCCACCTTCAGAACCATGTGACAGCTCTGGTTCATCATGACTTGATGGGCTTCATGGTCAGCTGAGAAGCAAGAGACAACATGATCAGGGCCCTGCATATTCTCCATTGGGCGCAGAACGGGCCTGAACAGAAACCATGTGATGTTCTCTCAATGGACGCAGAGAAAGCCTTTGACAGGGTGAATTGGGTCTATATGTTATCAGTATTACGCGAGCTGGGTTTGGGAGACCGAATGTCGGGATGGGTGAAATCACTGTACGGAGATACTACGGTGCAGGTCAAAGTTAATAGAGTCCTCTCCGAACCCCTCACTATACGAAATGGGACTAGGCAAGAGTGTCCACTTTCGCCTTTAATATTTGCCCTCGTGCTGGAGACCTTTCTTTGCACGATTAGAGTCAATCTGGATGTCACTGGGCTTCGTATTGGGTCATCTGAGCATAAGTTGTCCATTTATGCTGATGACTTGTTGTTCTACCTCTCCAATCCCCAAGTCACCTTACCTATACTGATGTCCAAGGTCTGCAGATTTGGGCACATATCCAATTTCAAAATAAACTTCGATAAGTCAGAGCTCCTGCCTATTCACATCCCATCAACTATGGCCAAATCCTTGCAGCAAGCCTTCCCTTTTAGATGGTGTAAAAACCCACTCCCCTACCTGGGGACTCAAATATCGCCAGACCAGACTCTCCTATATGACCTTAACTATGGCAAACTACTGACAGGGATTGTAAAAGACCTCCAGACCTGGAAAGATCTGCCACTTACATGGTTTGGGAGGATTAGCACCCTTAAAATATCTATCCTACCGAGGATAATTTGCATCCTATACACTGTACCCATTGCCCTCCCTCAAAGCTTTTGTCAAAAGCTGCACAGGGAATTTAGGCAAGGAAACATCCGAAATTAGCATATGATCTCCTACGCAGACCCAAATCAGAGGGTGGCCTTAGCCTACCAGGTGTAGTACTTTACTACAAAGCCATGTCACTAGTGTGAATCTTAAATTGGCATCATGACAGTTCGACTAGAATTTGGGTCAAGCTTGAGAAAACAATGGCATCTAGGAATGTGCCAGGGGCCCCTTGTATCCCCCATGATTCCAGAGGACTATCAGACTGGACTTCCCCCCTGACTAGGTTCACTCTAACCACTTGGGACAGACTTGATAAAACTGGACAATATGCCCCCCACACCTCACCTCTTGCTCCCCTAGGAGGGTATCCGTAATTCTCACCCGGCAAAGAAGGGTTTTTTGGATCCTGGCATCTGGATGGCAGGAACCTGTGCGCTCGATTTGCGCTACAAGTTACCCTGTTGATTAACATACAATCGGTCTTTGTATCCATGCTATTTGGAGCATGGAGACATCGGCAGATAGAAAGCTTTTTCTGCACGTCGGATCCCCCATTGCGTCTCGCTCATACACTCACAGTGTTTGAGTTCATGTGTACAGACCTTCCAGAACCTAACCACTTATTGTCTCAAATGTACCGATTGATACTGGGGATTCAGACCACCGGGACTATATTAGAGAATGGGAAAGGGAGCTGGGGCAAGAGTCCACCACATCTCAGGTGTAGAGATTGCTCAGATTTACCCACTCCTCATCTGTGTGCTCTTGCACCCAGGAATCCTTGTTTAAATTCATCTCTAGATGGTATAGGACCCCCTCTAAACTAGTGCAAATGTTTCCAACGGCACATGGCAGATGTTGGAGAGGATGTGGCCAACAAGGCACATTCCTCCACCTTTGGTGGAATTGTCCAAAAATTAAGCCCTTTTGTGTGGCTATAACCCCCTGCATTAAAACGACTACCCTAAGGAATATTGAATGTATTCCTCTGCACTTTCTTTTCCATGGGGTTCCCTCATCTCTCAAACAATACAAATGGAGTGTCACACCTCACTTGCTCAATGCTGCCAAAGCCCTGATACCCAGATACTGGAAACAAGCAGCTTGCCCAACATTATCGGAATGGAAAAGGGAGGTAGATGCAATCATGGAAGCAGAGCGTTGGATTCTTGAGGCTAGAGACCAGCATGACAATTTCAAGGACACTTGATCGGGCTGGAGTTACTACTCACTTGAGATCCCCAAGGATTAAAACTCATTCTATGACAAGCACTACCTACATCAATCACAGTAGAACCCACAAGGTTCTTGGTATACACCTCACCCCATATCCCCCCCTTTTTTTTATTTATTTATTTTTTATTATTTTCATTTTGGCTTTGAATAACTTTAAGTCATGTATGTTCAAGTTCTGAAGAGTCCACATTATTAGAATGGAGAATTGATAATGTTTTCTGATGGTAACTGGGAGGTGCCGGGGGGGGGGGCGAGACTGGGGATGGGGCATTAGGGCTTGCCCTCCCTGTCCATCACGCCCATATGGTAAAAGAGGGGGGATTGGTTTGATGTCCTCCCAGGGTTCCAACTCTGAGGGCTCATATAGGTATAAATAAGGAATATGTCAGATCATATGTTTATTTAAGAATTGTGTCACTGACTTTTAAGATACGTAACTCTTGTATTTGTATTCACTTTTTGCAGTCCTAATTTTGTACTATACGTAGACTGAATAAAAATTTCAATTATTAAAAAAAATCAAAAAGTGGGTCCTGTCTGTTTATTTTTGACACTTTTTTGGTGAATGAGTAGGGGTAAATTGAACTTTAATGGCATCCCATTTTAATGGTTTAACGGGATTATGGCATGGGGTTGTTTTTCAGGGATTGGGCTTGGCCCCTTAGATCCAGTGAAGGTAACTCTGCAGGTGTCAGCATACATTTTGGACAATTTCATGGTCTCAACTTTGTGGGAACAGTTTGGGAATAGCCAAACTGTTTGGGGATGGCCCCTTCCTGTTCCAATATGCCTGCACACCAGTGCACAAAGCAAGATCCATACAGACATAGATGAGCAAATTTGGGGTGGAGGAATTTGACTGGCCTGCACAGAGTCCTGACCTCAACCCAATACAACACCTTTGGGATGAATTAGAGTGGAGACTGCGAGCCAGGCCTTCTCGTCCACATCAGTGCCTGATGTCACAAATGCGCTTGTGGAAGAATGGTCAAACATTCCCATAGACACACTCCTAAAACTTGTGGACAGCCTTCCCAGAAGAAATGAAGCTGTTATAGCTGCAAAGTGTGGGCCAACTCAATATTGAACCCTACGGACTAAGACTGGGATGTCATTAAAGTTCATGTGCGTGTAAAGACAAGCGTCAAATACTTTTGGTAATAATGTGTTTACAGAGAATGGTCCAAAAAAGAGAAAATATACAGTGAGCGACAGCTGTGAGGACGAAAACGCCTTGTTGATTTCAAAAACTGTTGATCTACTGAGATTTTCATGCACAACCATCTCTAGGGTTTTGCCGTTTCCAAAAAAAATATACAGGGAGCGGCAGTTGTGTGGACGAAAATGCCTTGTTAATGTCAGAGGTCAGAAGAGAATGGGCAGACTGGTTCAAGATGATAGGAAGGCAACAGTAACTCAAATAACCATTTTTTACAGCCAAGGTATGCAGAATGCCATCTCTGAATGCATAACACATCTAACCTTGAAGCAGATTGGCTACAGCAGCAGAAGACCCCACCGGGTGCCACTCCTGTCAGCTAAGAAAAGGACACTGAGGCTACAATTTGCACAGGCTCACCAAAATTGGATAATAGAAGATTGATAAAATGTTGCCTGGTCTCATGAGTCTCGATTTCAGCTGCAACATTCAGATGGTATGGTCAGAATTTGGCGTAAACCACATGAAACCATGGATCCATCCTGTCTTGTATCAACGGGTCAGGCTGGTGGTGGTGGTGGTGATGTAATGGTATGGGGGATATTTTCTTGGCACACTTTGGGCCCCTTAGTACCCATCTAGCATCGTTTAAACACCATGGCCTACCTGAGTATTGTTACTGACCATGTCCATCCCTTTATGACTACAGTGTACCCATCTTCTGATGACTACAGCAGGATAATGCACCATGTCACAAAGCTCAAATCCTCTCAAACTGTTTTTTTGAACATGATAATGAGTTCACTGTACTCCAATGGCCTCCACAGTCACCAGATCTCAATCCAATAGAGCACCTTTGGGATGTGGTGGAATGGCAGATTCGCATCATGGCTGTGCAGCCAACAAATCTGCAGCAACTGCGTGATGTTATTATGTTAATATGGACCAAAATCTCTGAGGAGTTTTTCCAAAACCTTGTTGAATCTATGCCATGAAGAATTAAGGTAGTTCTGAAGGCAAAAGGGGTCTAACCCGTTACTAGCAAGCTATACCTAATGTGCGTTGCCTGCTATTCTATGGGTTTATATTTCCTTTCCCTTCCATCACTTCCTGGCCCTGGTCCAATTTGCATCCCTGTGTATACACGTGCTCAGTGCAGCCCGCATTGCCTGAGCAACTTCACAGTTCTCTGAGCTCTTGTTTCCTTACTATTATGTGTATTCTGTACCTGTCTTCCTGTGTATCGACCCCAGCTTTGTCTACCGTGTGTGCTTGCCTGCTGCCCACTCTGAACTTAGTTTGTTTCCTGGATTCCTTCTGTCTCTTGCTGTCTGTACTCTGCACACACTATTGGTCTCTGCATCCTCAGCTGGGCATACCTGGGGACCGCAACCTGGTTCCTGCTTGCTGCAAGTCTATTCCCACCATCAGGGGCCCTGATGAAGCGCAGGCTGGGCCTTAGACATGCCCTGGGGAACCCTGAGTCAGCGATCTGCAAGGACTTATTATCACAGACATTTGACAAATATAAATAGTTCAATGTAGCTAAAACCATTGCAATGTAAAAATGTTCTGCTCGCCCAACATGTAAGCCCTAAAACAAACTAATGGCATTAAAATAGTTAAATATTAGCACAGTTGCTTTCTTGTGAAAACTGTACCACAAGGCAATTTGTTTACAACATAAAAAGTTAATGATCAGACACATTGGAAGGAAATTTGCTATTTTCCAAGTGGCAGCTGTTTCTGCTGAAAAAAATGATGATTAGTTAGGTTCTACAATCATACCTATTTGTTTATTTAATTACAATTGCTTGCACTCTTGTGGATTATTAATTACAGCATATAGTCAAATAAAAATGTTTATAATTAAAAGGAAAATACATAAGATAATTAACACAGAAATCTAGGTGTACATTGACCTTTTTCAAGTGCTGACGCTTTGATTACACATTTGTAATTTTCTAAAAAAAGATTAATTATAATCATTTTTTTGTTCAACATATTAGTTTTTATTTTTAACATATTTTATCTCTAAATCTTGAACAAACAGTTCACCAAATGTCTCCTGTTATAATATATAGTAATATTGTTTAGTTTCCCATTTATTCATGTGTGCTCTGTTCCCATTAAATGATAAAAACTCATAGGCAAGTTTAAAGATTTTCAAAAGATCATTATATCTAAATCATTATATATGTAAAGTGCTGCACAAATTCTTACAGCTAGATAAATCATACACAGTATCTCACAAAAGTGAGTACATCTCTCACATTTTTGTAAATATTTTATTATATCTTTTCATGTGACAACACTGAAGAAATGACACTTTGCTACAATGTAAAGTAGTGAGTGTACAGCTTGTATAACAGTGTAAATTTGCTGCCCCCTCAAAATAACTCAGCACACAGCCATTAATGTCTAAACCGCTGGCAACAAAAGTGAGTACACCCTAAGTTAAAAATTGGGCCCAAAGTGTCAATATTTTGTGTGGCCACCATTATTTTCGAACACTACTTTTACCCTCTTGGGCATGGAGTTCCCCAGAGCTTCACAGGTTGCCACTGGAGTCCTCTTCCACTCCTCCATGATGACATCACAAAGCTGGTGGATGTTAGAGGCCTTGCGCTCCCCCACCTTCCATTTGAGGATGCCCCACAGATGCTCAATAGGGTTTAGGTTTGGAGACATGCTTGGCCAGTCCATCACCTTTACCTCAGCTTCTTTAGCAAGCCAGTGGTCATCTTGGAGGTGTGTTTGGGGTCCTTATCATGTTGGAATATTGCCCTGCGGCCCAGTCTCTGAAGTGAGGGGATCATGCTCTGCTTCAGTATGTCACAGTACACAGGCTTCCTTCTGGGATGACAGCCATGCAGACCAATTTGATGCAGTGTGTGGCGTATGGTCTGAGCACTGACAGGCTGACCCCCCACCCCTTGAACCTCTGCAACAATGCTGGCAGCACTCATACCTCTATTTCCCAAAGACAACCTCTGGATATGATGCTGAGCACGCACACTCAACTTCTTTGGTCGACTATGGCGTGGAACCTGTCCTGTTAAACCGCTGTATTGTCTTGGCCACTGTGCTGCAGCTCAATTTCAGGGTCTTGGCAATCTTCTTATATCCTAGGCCATCTTTATGTAGAGCAACAATTCTATTTTCAGGTTCCCAGAGAGTTCTTTGTCATGAGGTGCCATGTTGAAACTCCAGTGAATGATATGAGAGAGTGAGAGCGATAACACCAAATTTAACACACCTGCTCCCCATTCACATTTGAGACCTTGTAACACTAATGAGTCACATGACACTGGGGAGGGAAAAGCTGTACACTCACTACTTTACATTGTAGCAAAGTGTCATTTCTTCAGTGTTGTCACATGAAAAGATATTATAAAATATTTACAAAAATGTAAGGGGTGTACTCACTTTTGTGAGATACTGTATAATATTAATGTTTAAAGTGAACCAGTGACTAGGCTATGGACATTCAAGTATATACATATTCTGTTATAACATGCCCCAAAGTTTACAGCAGAAGATAACACACAATCCATGCATGGGATCCATCCACAAGTTGAAACCACCGTCAACATGACCCAACTAATCTGCTGGGAGTCATCTTCAAAATAAAGTTAAAAAGAATAAAAAGACCAAGGGCCGGTGCCAAAAACAAAAGAAAGGAAAAATAAAAGAAAGAGGGGATTGTATGACCAAAGGAGACAAAAAAACATTATAAAATGGCAAGAACATTCAACTCCCCATTGAGACTATTGAGAAAGAGTAACTTAAAAATCCAGGTTTTTCTGGAACACAATATTTCGAACCTTTCACCCTCTGGAAGTGTTTGTGGAAGGGATACAGAGAAACCTTCTGGATTTTTAGGTTAATTACACTTTCCCTGGGAGGTCTCAACTAGGAGTTGGACGTTCTCGCTCTTTTAATGTGTTTTTTGTCTCTATTGGTGACATACAATCCCCTCTTTTTTTTCTTTTTCCTTTCTTCTGTTTTTGGCACCTGTCCTTGGCCTTTCTTACTCTTTTTAAGTTTCTTGTTTTAAAGACAACTCCCAGCATTGGGCCTATTAGTTGGGTTGTGTTTCTGGTGGTTTTTGCTTTTTAACAGAGCCCTCCTGGAAGCACAGGTACTAAATTTGACAGAGCCCCACTGTTTCATGGACTGATTCAAGGCTGTCTTATATGGCATGGAGACATGCTAAGGGAGCTATCTGCACCAAAAAGTAGTATTTAGAAAAGTTATGTACCCCTAACCCATGGTTATAAGGTTATCTCAGGTGCCAGACATTTTCAGTGTTTGGACTGACTATATATCTGACATTGTATCACAAAAATCAACCATTATTCAAAGAATATAGTTTTGTGTAGCATAGCTTCATCTATAGCAGTCCCCCTTCCTATGAGCCAAGAAGAACTAGCCCACTGTTCTGTGGCTGCCCAAAGGAATTATACACAATACTATGTTCAATTGGCCAGGAAGTACAGGAAACTGAAAAAAGGATGAACAAAAGTACCTGTGCTTCCATGAGTGCAGTTGTCTGCAGAGGAAGCCTAGTACTATTGTCTTGCAGTGGAACAGGCCAGAGTAATTTTATTTGGCAGGCAGAGACAAGGTCATTATGCAGTCAAAAGTTCAATCCAGGCAGCAGGCAGAAACATGGCCTAGAAACAGGTCAGAGTCAATTCAGATGGCAGGCAGAGGCATGGTTGGTATGTAGACAAAGGGTTTGTCCAGGCAAAAAACTGGTTAAGAAAACAGGCAAAGTGTCAGTATATAGGAGATCAAATATAGGCAAATGCCAATTAGCCAGGCACATAAGAAATACCTTCCCTGTTATTGTAGTGAGGTATGGTAGCACCAGAAGAAGTAGTTTTTGCAGAGGCAAGGTATTAAGGGACAGTGGAAACAATAGTAACATGTGTCATGCTTTATCCCATCATCAGGGCATACACACCATTTTTGAGGGGTCTTTAGTCTGTTTGAGTAGAAAGAAGAAGATCAGAGAAGTGTCTCTCATACAGCTTGCTGACTGCATCAGTTTGAAAGCTTTCAGTTGCAGGGCCTTCCTGTAAATCAGGGTTGACACCCTAATTTCTTTCTTTCTTTTTGATATTTTAGGTAGGAGCCAGGTCTTCCTGCAGACTTACATAAGGTATGAATTGTACAGGACCAATTAAAATAGGTAGATTGACACTTTTTTGTACCAGTTTATGGGTCTTCAGGTTGGTTGCCAGGTAGTGCTTCATCATCTGATCATTGAAATTTACACCTACATTATATAGTTTATGAAACCAATATATATGTATTGTGCCGCATTCATATACCTTGTGTGGCAGACAGCCCCTGTCAGTGATAGATGGTGTGTATCTGCCACACAGGATCTTGAGGTTCTTAAGAATAATGAGTAACAGTGAAAGGTCTGTAGGCAGCAAATGGTTAAGCACTGGCCACACCTTGCTCCCCCCATCTGGGGTATAATTTTAACTTACTTAAGTGTAATCAGGGTTGAGAGAGGAAAAGGCAGGCTGTGAGGAAACATGCCTGCAGGACAAAAGCAGACCCAGTAAGGTCTATCTATTTGCCAGGAGGCTTAAAATTGTGTGATGAACTTTTGCTTTTGGACTATGTTTTCTACCCCTGTGAGGGAAGCCTTTCTGTTTGCTTTATTTTCTGGGAAGCCCTTAACCTTGCATATGGGTGGATTACCTTTCTGAAAACTCTTCACTTGAAGCTAATCGCCCACAATTGGTGCAATCGGGTGCGTGCAATCCCTCTACTGATCCACGCTGAAAGGCAAGTTTGCTGGCTACACTGTGTACCTGTTGTTAAAAGACTGCAATAAAATAAGCTGTGTGAACGTTGTGTCAGCGGTGTTAAAAGGATAGCAGTGTGTGTATATACCACTTAAAGGCACAGGGTACTGCAGTGTGATTTGTGAATCTGCAGCATGGAGGACTTGATAAAGGCCTTGCTCCAGAGTAATGCTACACAGCAACAGACTTTTCAGAAAGTCCTGGCTCAGCAGCAGCAAGCTTCTGTACAACAGCAAGAAACAAATGTTGGCAGCTCAGCAGCAGCAAGCCCAAGCAACCAGCCAGCAAACTGTGGCTGCCCTGGCTCAGGCAACTGGGGCTCAAGCATCTGCCCTGGCTCAGGCAACAAAGGCACAAGTGGCTGCTTTGGCTCAGGCAGCTGAGAAAGGCTGGCAGGCCTTAGAATAAGCACTCCAGCGGACACCAGCCCAGACTGTGAATGTCTTCACAGGGTCCCCAGGTGTCACCCTCCCAGGCACCAAAAGTCACCTTCTTCAAAAGATGACATCCCAGGATGATGTGGAGGCGTTCTTATGTACTTTTGAGAGAACTGCAGAGGGGCAGGCCTGGCCTAAAGACCACTGGGCTGCGCTTGTGGCACCACTGTTGGCAGGGGACTCCCAAAAAGCCTACTTTGACTTGTCCACGAAAGATGCCAGAGATTATGACAAACTCAAAGCTGAGATCTTGCGGCGTCCGGGGGTTACCACAGCATTGAGAGCGCAGCGAGTACACAGCTGGAGTTTTAGGGAGATGGACCCCCCTGCTCCCAAATGTATGACCTAATCAAGCTGGTCAAATGGGGGGGGGGGGATTTAAAGAGAGGGACCTCTCATAGTGTAGTATATTTAAACATGTGAGTGGTTTATTAAGTAAAAGTTGCGCTTACATAAAAAAAAACCCTCAGGGGACGGTTGTCACCACGGTGTTCGCGTCGGGTCACCAGAAATCCGGTCCGGACGGGGAGACGTCAAGAGAGTTTTCATGTATTCTTGCGGAGGTGTAGTAGGACCCTACAGTAGAAAACTTCTTCCACTGAAAACC
>BLSH010070945.1:2383617-2415008 GCA_018402905.1 Glandirana rugosa | reverse complement strand
CCACCCCCCTTCCCATTTTTTTATTTGATTTTAATTTATTTTCCCTATCCCCATTTATTTGTAGGGCACTTGCCCTAGTTTGAAGATGATTTTAGAACAGTTATATGGCTTCTACCGTTAATTAATACTTTTCAGACACAGTTTGAAGATGAACCACATTCATCTCCATTTTTGCATTTTTTATGTTTTTATTTTTTTAAAAATATTTAAAGTCATTTCCCTGTCCCCATTTTTTTGTAGGGCACTTGCCCTACCCTTACCCCCATTTTACTTCCTTTTGCAGCCCTCTGGGGCTTTCCAGGACTTTCCTACAGCCATTTTTGTGCCTAAAAGTTCGGGTCCCCATTGATTTCAATGGGGTTCGTTGTCCGTGCGATCGTTCGGGTTCCGTCCGGACCCGGACCCGGACTTTGTCCCGAAGTTCGGACGGACCAGCAGAACCCGAACTTCCAGGTGTTCGCTCAACTCTACTTGTGATACATATACCATGTATGCACCTTATGCACTTTAAGCACTTTTATTTTGTAAGGACTTGATTTTAGCAATTTGAAGAGACCACTGTATATACAGTATATTGATTATTTATTCACTTATTCTTTTCATACATGTTCTGGATATTTACATCAGTGCATTGAGATGTGCGCAGTATTACCATCTCCCATTTATCTCTACCTCTATGTGTAGCTTTGAGCACAGCCCTATATTGCTGCATTGTCCATTACTGTTTACATGTACAGCACTTTATAATTTATATTGGCACAGTGACACCTTTGGTCTGTGAGAGGTAGTGCAGGGGAACACATTACCACACAGCTCAGGATCTGTTTGCCATGAAGTGGCTGTGTCTCTTATCCTATTGCACAGTGTAATACTGGGGAGAGACTTTCCACTGTTCCAGGAACTTTGCAGTGGGAAGGATAAGAGTCCTTAGCCTGGACTTTTTAAAGGGACTGCAGGGGGAACCCTAACCCCTTTGAACCAAAGGTTGATAAAAATGCTGTAGGGGTGACCCCTGATAAAAATGTGTCTTTTCCCCTAGCAGTTTATGCGGGTGAACCAGAGGTGACCCCTGAGACCCTAGAGTTGCCCGGTGTGCCGGAGCTTGAGGTCTCTCGGGACAACTTTGGAACCGCCCAGTTACAGGATCCTACTCTTGTACAGGCCTGGAAAAATGCACATCCTTTGCCTGGCGCATGTGCTGAATTTGGTGGTACAGAATTTTCTAAAAAACTACCCGTATATGTCAGAGCTGCTGCATAAAGTGCAGGCCGTCTGTGCACACTTTCGGCGTTCTCACCCTGCTGCTGCAGCGGAACTTCGGCCTTCCCGCTCACCGCCTCATATGCGACGTGCCCACAAGGTGGAACTCCACCTTGCACATGCTGGAGAGACTGTGCGAGCAGCAGCAGGCAATAGTGGAGTTTCAGCTGCAGCACGCACGGGTCAATCGCTCTGCGGAACAGCAACACTTCACCACCAACGAGTGGGCCTCCAATGCGAGACCTGTGTACCGTATTGCTATGTTTTGAGAACTCCACCAACATGGCCAGTGCCGATGACATTGTTCTCAGCGTTACTATCCCACTTCTATGTCTCCTTGAAAAAACACTTCGGGCCATGATGGAAGAGGATGTGGCACAGGAGGATGAGGAGGAGGAGGAGGAAGAGGGGTCATTTCCACGGTTATCAGGCCAGTCATTCGCAAGTGCCTCGGAGGGTGGGTTCCTGCACCAGCATGGGCCAGGTCAAAAATATTCAAGCCAGGGCACAGTTCTGGAGGACGAGGAAGATGAGGAGGAGGAGGAAGAATTGCAGCAGGGTGGCACCCAACGCAGCTCGTGGGCATCACTGGAGCATGGCTGGAGGGATAAAGAGGACACAGATGATATACCTCCCACAGAGGACAGCTTGTCTTTGCCTCTGGGCACCCTGGCACACATGGCCGACTACATGCTGCAGTGCCTGTGCAACGACAGCCGAGTTGCCCACATTGTAACTTCTTCTGATTACTGGGTGGCCACCCTGCTGGATCCCCGTTCCAAGGACAACATGCCATCCTTAATTCCCTCACTGGAGCGTGAGAGGAAGATGCGCGACTACAAGCGCACACTGGTAGAGGCGCTGCTGAGGGCATTCCCAAATGACACCGGGGGCTCAGTGGAAGCACAAGGCGAAGGCAGAGGAGGAGGAAGAGGCCCCCAACGCAGCTGTGCCACCGCCAGCACCTCAGAAGGCATGGCCGAAATGTGGCAAAGTTTGTCAGCAGCCTGCCACAACAAACAGCACCACCAGACGATAGACAACGTCTTAGCAGGAGGCAGCATTTCAGCAACATGGTGCAAGAGTATGTGTGCACACGCCTAAACATACTGACTGATGGGTCTGCCCCATTCAACTTCTGGGTCTCCAAATTGACCACATGGCCTGAGCTTGCCGTTTATGCCTTGGAGGTGCTGGCCTGCCTTGCAGCCAGTGTATTGTGTTTAGCACGGCAGGAGGCGTTATCACAGACAAGCGCAGCCAACGTGGACAAGCTAACCTTTATTAAAATGAACCAGGCATTGATCCCACAAGACTTGTCTGTACCTTGTGCAGAATAAACATTTAGACCGGACTCACACAACCATTCGTATACTTGTTTTTTTGAATAGGCCTCAATATTTTGGGGGCTACCCCAATTATAAACAAACAAAAAAAAATACAGTGTTGGCTACCTCTTCCTCCTCCTTGACCACCGCCACTTCCACCTACACTGCCATGGTCACGGCCTAGTCAACCTCTAGGCTCCTACTCCACATCCACCCCCCTTTCCATTTTTTTATTTGATTTTAATTTATTTTCCCTATCCCCATTTTTTTGTACTCGTACTCCCATTTTACTTCCTTTTGCAGCCCTCTAGCACTTGCCAGGACTTTGTTACAGCCATTTTTGTGCCTAAAAGTTCGGGTCCCCATTGACTTCAATGGGGTCCGGGATAAGGTTCGGGCAACGTTCGGTGCCGAACCCGGACTTTTTTCCAAAGTTCATTCGGACCCCCCAAACCCGAACGTCAAGGTGTTCGCTCAACTCTACATATCATAAAATCTCATAAACAATTATATCATAAAATCTCCCATAGTAAAAAATACAATATACCAAATAAAATAATGTGGAAACAAATAAACTCCTTTAAACATTAATATAGGTACTGTGCTGTGATAAAGTTCAAAAAAGTGTGAGTTGTGACAATAAAGATGTGACAAAAAAGAAGTATTTTCTTTCTTCTAGTGCTAAAACGTAATGACTACCTCCCAAAAGTGATCTAGAGATTAAGAAAAACTAATATATATAACTATAACATATGAAATATACAATTGTGATCAATACTAATCCTCTAAAAATCAAAAAAGTCCAATGTGTGAAAACAGGTGCCACTTATCCACCAGTTTAACAAATTTAGTGAAACACATAAATTCCATAAGGAATATTGAAAATCCACCACGGGAAAATCAGCTGGTGTTATATCTCTGCCACCATATATGCACTCACCAGAAGTACATTATACAGTATATGAGCATAACATGAGGATTGTGACATGCACATATATAACGTACTTCTGGTGTACCAGTTTGGTCCTTGGACCCAGTGCACATCTATAAATAAACTGGGGTTTTTTGGTAAAATCTCTGCCAAAGTTTTATCTCTTCTAAGTATGTGCCAGGGTCATTTAATGCTCTTTTACATTTCTCTATACTGCCAATTAGGCAATTTGTTTAGTTCCGAATTTCGTTTTTACCGAATTTTGCAAAATTAGGCAATTCAGACGAATTCCAAATTCTGAAATTCGAATTTCCAAATTTTCTCAAATTTTCGTTTTTCCGATTTGAAAATTCAGAAATTTGCGGTAATTCGGCAATTGCAGAAATTTGCGGTAATTCGGCAATTGCAGAAATTTGCGATAATTCGCCAATTGCGGTAATTCAGAAATTTGTGGTAATTCGGCAATTGCGGTAATTGCGGAAATTCGGCAACTGTAATAGCCGAAAATCCAAAATTCGGAAATAACATTTGAAATAACTTATTATTTCAAATGTTCTTTCGTATTTATGAATTTCGGAAATTCGGATATTGGGTAATAAGAAAGAACATTTGAAATAATAAGCTATTAAATTATAGGTATTGGCATTTCCTTGAAAATTTGTCTGTTAGTGAACTTAAATATTAAATGTATTAAATTTCATATTTAAGTTCACTAACAGCCAAATTTTCAAGGAAATTCCGAAACCTACAATTCAATAGTGATTTATTATTTCAATGTTCTTTCTTATTTCTGAATTTTCGAAAATTGGGAAATAAGAAAGAACATTTGAAATAATAATAAATAACTATTAAATTATAGGTATTGGAATTTCCTTGAAAATTTGGCTGATAGTGAACTTAAATATGAAATGTAATAAATTACTCCAGTGAGAGCTATTAACATGCTTTCCTGTCTCACTTGAACGGGGGATAGCTTCCACTGGCGGAATTCTCTCCCTAGTACTCGGAACTGGGAGGGCATCCATATCTTCCAGGGCTCTTCCATTAGGTAAAGAGTTAACCCCGGGAACATTGGCTTGCCACCTATAGATTTCCCCTTTAGAAAAGTCACATGTGTCTCTCTTATGGCACACTGGGAGGAGGAGACCGTTTTCCGTGATCACCCAGAGCAGCTCCTCTGTTATAAAAGATATATTGATGATGTGTTTATGGTATGGGAAGGTGATGAAACAAGTTTTACCAAATATGATCACTCTGTATAACGCCCTCCTAATATTGGATCAATGAATCTGCGCTATTAACCTGTAGACATCCTCATGCCTCAAACACACATTTTCTCTAAATAGCCGCTACAATCAAAACCTCATACATGTATAAAAATTGTATCACCAGACCAATATAGGAGATACTATGAAACAAGTTTGCAAGAATTCATGCTTAGACTTAATTCCAATATGAGGAATATAGTACTCTCTTGGAATATCAGTAAAGTAAGCATGACCTTCCTGGAACTGGACATTTTTAAGGAGGGCCAGCATCTCAAGACATGCAACTATTTCAAACCGACCAATCAGAATGGGTATATCCCATTAGATAGGTGTCACCATCGCACTTGGCTGTGCAATATCCCTAAAGGACAATTTGCAAGACTGAAAAGGAATTGTTCTTTGGAGACGGACTTCCTAGCCCAATCAAAAATTCTAACACAAAGATTTGTAGATAAAGGCTACAATAAAAAAACTTAGGAATTAAACAGAGTTCAGGACCTGGATAGATCTTGCCTTATCTCGGATAATAGAAAAAATACTGACTCTTCACAACATTTTAAAATTATTCTAGACTATAATGTCCAGCATAAGAAAGTAGAATGTATCATATCTAAACTATCTTGCTTAAGGATAGGATCCTAGGGCCACTTTAACCTCCCCGCCCTGGGTTTATTTATAAAAAAGCCCCTAACCTCAGGGATCGTCTAGCTCCCGGTGTGATCGACCATCCCATTGTAAGGGAAAATAGGATATTTTCCTTTATTTCAGCATACTATCCCTGTGGCCGATGCAAAGCATGTAAACATTGCAAAGGTAACAAAAAATGTAAAGAATTTACTGCTCTGGCTACTCATCGTACATACAAAATTAAAGATCTGATCTCGTGCCAAACAGAGAGAGTAGTGTACATGTTGGAGTGTTGGTGCGGCCTCCAATATGTCGGGTGGACCTTGAGAGCACTGGCAGTTAGAATTGGGGAGCATGTCTCAAATATTAAAAGGGGTGAGAAATCTCACAGTGTCTCCCGCCATTTTAGGGACCACCATGATCGTGACCCTAGTCAGCTCAAGTTCTGGGGGATTGAAAAGTCCCCAGACACTGGAGAGGAGGTAACTACATTAGGAGACTGAGTCAGAGGGAATCTCTCTGGATTTATGACATCCAGGTTGGGGTTGAATATCGAGTTTGACCTCAGCTGCTTCATTTCTGACAGATGAAGAAGCATTAGACCTTTTGGGGGGTGAATTTTATATATGGCGGCTGCCTTTTATATTTTGTATATCAATCTATGTTATTATCATTTTTATTGTTTATATATGTGTTCCAGCTAGGTGGTTTTAATGTATGGTGTAGTTATTATATTACATTTTATGTCGAGACTCCCTGGGGGGCAGCGGGTGATGTCCTAGGTAAGGTAGCATTAGATTTACATTAATGTATTCAGCATCTGGCCATATTGGTGTATTTTCAGCACCGCATGGGTTAATAGTAAAGGAGAGTGAAGGAGGAGCTGCATTGTGATTATTTGATCCCTGTGGCTATTGCGTCCTATACAGTGTGGTAATTTCTTTACTGACATACAGCGCACTGTGTGTGTGTGACGTGGATCAAGGAGCGTCCTGTCTCCTTTACGACCGGCAGATATAAGAAGCGAATGTGACGTCCCAGGCCACGCCTCGCTGATGAAGGCACGTGATTCCTTAAGGCGTACGGGGGGAGGAGCCTGCTGTAACGTCACCCGCCGCCCACACACGGGAAGGAGTTTCGACTTTTATGCTGTCTGTTTGCTGTAACCAAGATCTACTTTTGTGAGTAACATTTTTATTGAATAAAACTGTGTGGAGCTTTACAGTCTGCATTTCAGTGGCTCTTTTTCTCATCCATTTATGCTGACCTGTATTGTATGAGGGGATCACCATTGAATTTTGCTTCTGACAAGCTAAGGAGTTGGTGAAACCTCAAGATCATTCGTATGTGTCCTATATTTTATCCCTGTGGGGACAAGCGCATCTGACCCCCTAGTAGAACTGGGGTCAGATAGGGAGGTGAGAGACCACGCTAGCCGGTGGAGGGATTGAACTTATGTGTATTTATGCACTCTGGTGGATCTGTCTGCATGTCTGCTCTTCCTTCAGTTTTCCAAAAGGACATTTTTTAATAGGACTGTGTTTGGGCTATTTTTGCCTATTGTGGATATATTTACTGCACTGCATACTTTTTATTGTGTTTAAACTTGCAGCACTGCACAAAACTATATGGCATTAAACTTGCAGTAACGCACACAGAACTGAAGAACAGATGCTGACTTATTAGAGGCTATAATAAAAGTGACACAGACTAAACAGATGTGTGAAGAACAGATGTTGACTTATTAGCGGCTATAATAAAAGTGACACAGACTAAACAGATGTGTGAAGAACAGATGTTGACTTATTAGTGGCTATAATAAAAGGGACACAGACTAAACAGATGTGTGAAGAACAGATGTTCTGTTTGCAGAACAGATGTGCACTTATTCCCGGTTTCATTTAAAGTGACACACAGACTTTAAATAAGTTTGCAGAACATATGTGCACTTATTCCCGGTTTCATTTAAAGTGACACACACATTTTGCAGAACAGTGATATGGGTTCTCCCGGCTTATTTATACTTTTTTGACACAGTTTGAAGATGATTTTAGAACATTTCTATGGCCTCTACCCTTAATTAATACTTTTCAGACCCATTTTGAAGATGATCTCCATTTTTGCTTTTTTATGTTTTTATTTTTTTTAAAATATTTAAAGTTATTTCCCTGTCCCCATTTCTTTGTAGGTCACTTGTCCCACCCTTACCCCCATTTCCTTCCTTTTGCAGACCTCTAGGACCTTCCAGGACTATTTTACAGCCATTTTTGTGCCTAAAAGTCAGTGTCCCCATTGATTTCAATGGGGTTCGGGGTCCGGGACAAAGTTTGGGTTCTGTCCGGACCCGAACCCGGACTTTGTCCCGAAGTTCAGCCGAACCAGCAGAACCCGGACTTCTAGAAGTTCGCTCATCTCTATTCCTGATGACTTCATCAATAAATTGTATGAATCCTTGCCAAACCACATAGATGCAGTCCTTCAAGCTCATGGAAGTCATACAAGATATTAAATGTGGATCTCACAGCACCACTACTTAATTTGCTGACATATTTTTGTATTTGCAGTAAATTTGTTCAATTTCTGTATAGGCAACAAAACTTTTGTCTTGCCAAAATTTGACCTTTCTGTCTTGATTAAATGATAAATCTTTTTTCAGTAAAACTAATTTATTTCAGTGCATTAAACATCATTTGGGAGGGTTTTAGCTTTTCATATGAGCTATTTCTAACACCAATTGATTAATTAAAAGTCAGGTTAATAGCAGGTGTTTCTACAAAATAGATAAGCAACAAGACTTTTGTCAGGGACTGTATATGGCCTTAAATTGTCAGTAACGCACAAAGAGGTAAATGGTATTAAACTTGCAGTAACGCACACAGAACTATATGGCACTAAACTGGCAGTAATGCAAAAAAACAATATGGTGTTAAACTGGCAGTAAGGAATAAAAAACAAGAGAGAGGGCGCAACGACCTAGTGCAATACCCTTTAAAAGCTTTATTTAGAAATAATTTGAATGCAAATATACTCACAAATAGAGCAATATGAAAGACACAACAAGATGAATGGTGGACGCTATGCCTCCAAGGCACCTTCGGACCTCTTCCTCAGAGCCTCTGAGGAAGAGGGTTCGCCCTGGAAATGCGTCAGTCTGGCTACACAGGCACCGTCCGGTACCCCTACTGAGGTGGAGATCCGAAGGTGCCTTGGAAGCATAGCGTCCACCGTTCATCTTGTTGTGTCTTTCATATTGCTCTGTTTGTGAGTATATTTTTATTCAAATTATTTCTAAATAAACCTTTTTAATGGTATTGCACTGGGTCAGTGCGCCCCTCTCTTGTTTTTTATTCTTTAGTGCTTTTGGATGCCCACGGTCCTGAGGAGGGCTGCAAGACTTTTGAGTGTGGAAGGATACTCACATCTATTGAGATTATTTAATTACTTTGCCACTATTGCATGACTCTTGGTTGATGAATCCGAGTGCAGGAGGATTGGGCTTTGTTAAACTGGCAACGCACACAGAAGTATATAGCATTAAACTGGCAGTAATGCAAAAAAACCTATATGGTGTTAAATTGGCAGTAACGCACACAGAAGTAAATGGTGTTAAACTGGCAGTAACACACACAGGACTATATGGTGTTAAACTGGCAATAATGCACACAGAAGTAAATGGCATTAAACTGGCAGTAACAACACGGAACTATATGGCATTAAACTGGCAGTAACGCACACAGAACTATATGGCGTTAAACTGGCAGTAACGCACACAGAAGTAAATGGCGTTAAACTGGCAGTAACGCACACAGAAGTAAATGGTGTTAAACTGGTAGTAACGCACAAAGAATTAAATGCCGTTAAACTGGCAGTAACGCACACAGAACTATATGGCGTTAAACTGGCAGTTACGCACACAGAACTGTATGGCATTAAACTGGCAGTAACACAAAAAAAAACGATATGGCATTAAATTGGAAGTAACGCACACAGAAGTAAATGGTGTTAAACTGGCAGTAATGCACACAGAAGTAAATGGCGTTAAACTGGCAGTGACGCACACAGAACTATATGGCGTTAAACTGGCAGTAACGTAAAAGAACGATATGGAGTTAAATTGGCAGTAACCCACACAGAAGTAAATGGCGTCAAACTGGCAGTAACACACACAGAACTATATAGCGTTAAACTGGCAGTACCGCACACAGAACTATATGGCGTTAAACTGGCAGTAACGCAAAAAACGATATGGCGTTAAATTGGCAGTAACCCACACAGAAGTAAATGACATCAAACTGGCATTAATGCACACAGAACTATATGGCATTAAGCTGACAGTAACGCACACAGAACTCTATGGCGTTAAACTGGCAGTAATGCACAGAACTATATGGCGTTAAACTAGCAGTAACGCAAAAAAACAATATGGCATTAAATTGGCAGTAATGCACACAGAAGTAAATGGCGTTAAACTGGCAGTAACGCACACAGAACTATATGGCATTAAACGTGCAGTAACGCACACAGAACTATATGGCGTTAAACTGGCAGTAATGCACACAGAAGTAAATGGTGTTAAACTGGCAGTAATGCACACAGAAGTAAATGGCGTTAAACTGGCAGTAACGCACACAGAACTATATGGTGTTAACTTTGCAGTAACGCACACAGAACTATATGGCATTAAACTGGCAGTAACGTACACAGAACTATATGGCGTTAAACTGGCAGTAATGCACACAGAAGTAAACACAGAAGCAAATGGCATTAAACTGGCAGTAACACAATCAAATAGACGGTGTTCAACCGTCACTACACTGATGCTGTCTGAACTGTCCCTACTCTAGCTATACACTAATGTAAAGATTAATGACACGGTCTCACTGAACTGAAACTATCTGAGCTGTCCCTACTCTACATATACACTAATGTATGTATGAATGACACAGTCTCACTACACTACAGTGAAACTATCTGAGATGTCCCTACTCTAGCTGCACACTGTGCAAAGCTGAATGATGGTCCTCCTCACTACACTCACACTATCCTTAGACTGACACTAAACTAATATTCTACACTGACAATTGAAGCACAATAGCACAGTATAGCACACTAACTAATAGCACTGAACAGAGCCCTGTTCTATCTCTCTCTAGCCGAAATCACACTGAAAATGGTTGCCTTTGAAAGAATACTTTTATACTGTGAGGCAGGAATGAGCCATGATTGGATAACGTCATGATGTGCCCTGATTGGCTGAAGCTTTCACTGCTTCAGCCAATCAGGGCTTGCAATGCATTGTTCAGTGCCGCATTGAATTTTGGTCCATTCGGGGGGCGAACAAACGGTCGAATGTCACGTTTGTTCGGCCGTACGTGACCGAACAGCGAAAGTTCAGCCCGAACTTATGCTTGGGCCAAACTGTTCGCCCATCCCTAGTCAGCAACACTTATGCAGCCCCAGATCATGACACCCCCACCACCATGCTTGACTGTAGGCATGACACATTTATCTTTGTACTCCTCAGCTGGTTGCTGCCACACACGCATGACACCATCTGAACCAAATACGTTTATCTTGGTCTCATTAGGCCACAAGACATGGTTCCAGTAATCCATTTCCTTAGTCTGCTTGTCTTCAGCAAATTGTTTGTGGGCTTTCTTGTGCATTATCTTCAGCAGAGGCTTCCTTCTGGGATGACAGCAATGAGGACCAATTTGATGCAGTTTGCGGCGGATGGTCTGAGCTCTGACAGGCTGACCCCCCCACCCCTTCCCAACCTCTTCAGCAATGCTGGCAACACTCATACATCTATTTTCCAAAGACAACCTCTGGATATGACGCTGAGCATGTGCACTCAACCTCTTTGGTCGACCATGGCGAGGGCCTGTTCTGAGTGGAACCTGTCCTGTTAAACCACTGTATGGTCTTGGCCACCGTGCTGCAGCTCAGTTTCAAGGTCTCTGCAATCTTCTTATAGCCTGGGCCATCTTTATGTAGAGCAACAATTCTTTTTTTTTTCAGATCCTCAGAGAGTTCTTGCCATGAGGTGCCATGTTGAACTTCCAGTGACCAGTATGAGAGAGTGAGGGTGAAACCAAATTTAACACACCTGCTCCCCATTCACACCTGAGACCTTGTAACACTAACAAGTCACATGACACCGGGGAGGGAAATGGCTAATTGAGCCCAATTTGAACATTTTCACTTGGGGTGTACTCACTTTTGTTGCCTGAGGTTTAGACATTAATGGCTGTGTTAAGATATTGTAGGGGGGCAGCAAATGTACACTGTTATACAAGCTGTACACTGACTACTGTACATTGTAGCAAACAAAGTGTAATTTATTCAGTGTTGTCACATGAAAAGATATAATACAATATTTACAAAAATATGAGGGGTGTACTCACTTTTGTGAGATACTGTATATGGATTGGCTTTTATAGGAATTGTACCATATTGATATATATGTATGAATTGTCTTTTATATGAATTGTACCATATTGTATTTATACATGAAATGGCTTCTTGCATATGTACTCATTGTGGAATACTTTAATATATATTTTATGATAATAAACAAGTCAAGTTATCATATATGATGATCTTTTCAAATGTCTAAAACCCCTTTTTCCTGTACGTTATTTTGAAATTGTTTGATAATTTGTAGACACAGCTTTTCACAGATTGGTGAACATTTACCCAAATTTACTTCTGAGACACTTTGACCAACCAATATACTCTTTTTATACCCAACCATGTTACTGACCTGTTGCCAATTACCGAATTAGTTGTAAAATGTTCTCCTAGCTCTTCTTTGTTAGTACCACTTACTTTGAAAGCTTTTTGTTGCCCTGTCCCAACTTTTTTGAGATGTGTTGCTGCCATCAATTTGAAAATTACCTTAATTTTTTTCTTAAAAGTTTGAAAATGTAATATTTATATTTAACTTTTGTTTGTGAAAATATAGGTTTATGAGATTTGCAAATCAATGCATTCTGCTTTTACAGTATGTCGATTTTACACAGCATTCTAACTTTTTGGATTTCGGGTTACCATTATCGACTAGTGTATGTTTTCAATTAACTGAGTATGTTTAAATCACATGTAAGCTTTCATAGAGCACAACTATTTGTCTCTTTTGAGCCCCTACATATTACAGCGTCTGTCAGTCTAGCTAATTGATAATCATTTAACTTTTCTATAATTAAATAAACACATGGTTGATAGGTAATTAATGGAAATAAATTATTGCAGGAATGAAGTTGCACCTTTAATGACTCACTATAAATGAAGGCACAAACACATGTAGTGTATGCTGTCTTTCCCTTATTAGAGCTGACAGTGAATTAACCTATGAACTTCCTACAAGCAAGTATGTTACATTTGCATAAAAGCTTAAAAAATAATTTGAATTTGTTAATTTATTATGAAAAGCCAACATGTACAGTATTCAGTAGATCTATACATTAAAGCATTTCCTCACTAAAATATTAATATGCTTAAAATAATTTTTACATATATTTTTTTTATTGTCAATTAAGATACCGAAAAAAAGGAAATCGAACACTATAGGCTCTTCATGAGAGCCTTGACACTTTAGTTGTATTAACCCCCACTGCAATGGAGTTATGTCCCTTTTATGTTGTGCTGATTTTTATGTTTTTCATTTTAGCTAAACATATGCCTAAACTACATTACTTACTTGACTTTTGTCAAGACAGAACTCCAAAATGTGCTGTCATAGCAACCAATGATGCAATCCCTCCCTCTGACTGCCCACTCCAGGCTCTATTGGTTCTACACACGCCGATCCCACTGACCCAAACTGCCAGGTCGGCTCTACTACAAGCGTGCCTCCAGGATTTAACACAAGCCACGGTTCTGGATGTAGCCTGCCATATGTCCGGGATCTCTCGCCCTGCCAAAAAGCTGACATGGAGTAGTAAGTCCAATCTATCTATATCTACTTAGATATGGGCTAAGTTTAACTCTTCCACCACCATTCAATCAGCTTTACCTTCTGTTGCATATCTTTTTTACAGTATTTCACAAAAGTGTGTACACCCCTCACATTTTTGAAAATATTTTATTATATTTTTTCATGTGACAACACTGAAGAAATGACACTCTGCTACAATGTAAAGTATTGAGTGTACAGCTTGTATTACAGTGTAAATTCACTGCCCCCTCAAAATAACTCAACACACAGCCATTTATGTCTAAACCACTGGCAACTAAAGTGAGTACACCCCTACGTGAAAATGTCCAAATTGGGCCCAAAGTGTCAATATTTTGTGTGGCCACCATTATTTTCCAGCACTGCCTTAACCCTCTTGAGCATGGAGTTCACCAGAGCTTTAGAGATTGCCACTGGAGTCCTCTTCCACTCCTCCCCATGAAAACATCATGGAGCTGGTGGACGTTAGAGACCTTGCGTTCCTCCAACTTCCATTTGAGGATGCCCCACAGAAGCTCAATAGGGTTTAGGTCTGGAGACATGCTTGGCCAGTCCATCACCTTTATCCTCAGCTTTTTTAGCAAGGCAGTGGTCATCTTGGAGGTGTGTTTGGGGTCGTTATCATGTTGGAATACTGCCCTATGACACAGTCTCTGAAGGGAGGGGTCATGCTCTGCTTCAGTGATTCACAGTACATGTTCACATTCATGGTTCCCTCAATGAACTGTAGCTCCCCAGTGCTGGCAGAACTCATGCAGCCCCAGACCATGACACTCCCACCACCATGCTTGACTGTCTTGTCTTGTCTTTGTACTCCTCACCTGGTTGCCACCACACACGCTTGACACCATCTGAACCAAATAAGTTTATCTTGGTCTCATCAGACCACAGGACATGGTTCCAATAATCCATGTCCTTAGTCTGCATGTCTTCAGAAAACTGTTTGCGGGCTTTCTTGTGCATGATCTTTTGAAGAGACTTCCTTCTGGAACGACAGCCATGCATACCAATTTGATGCAGTGTGTGGCGTATGGTCTGAGCATTGACAGGCTGAGCCCCCACCCCTTCAACCTCTGCAGGAATCCTGGCAGCACTCATGCGTCTATTTCCCAAAGACAACCTCTGGATATTACGCTGAGCATGTACACTCAACGTCTTTGGTGAGGCCTGTTCTGAGTGGAACCTGTTTGTTGAACCCCTGTATGATCTTGGCCACCATGCTGAAACTCAGTTTCAGGGTCTTGGCAAACTTCTTATGGCCTAGACCATCTTTATGTAGAGCAACAATTCTTTTTTTTCAGATCCTCAGAGAGTTCTTTGCCATGAGGTGCCATGTTGAACTTCCATTGACCAGTATAAGAAAGTGAGAGCGATAATACCAAATTTAACACACCTGCTCCCCATTCACATCTGAGACCTTGTAACACTAATGAGTCACATGACACCGGGGAGGGAAAATGGCTAAATTTTCACTTTTGTTACCAGTGGTTTAGACATTACTGGCTGTGTGTTGAGGTATTTTGAGGGGACAGCAAATTTACACTGTTATACAAGCTGTACATTCACTACTTTACATTGTAGCAAAGTGTCATTTCTTCAGTGTCATCACATGAAAAGATATAATAAAATATTTACAAAAATGCGAGGGGTGTGCTCACTTCTGTGAGATACTGTATATATGAATGAACTGCAATCACTCCTATTCTGTTTTCATACTACTGAGCTGTGCTCTATAAGGCTTAAGGGCAACACTTAAAACTCTTTCTCTGCCAGTCCACCACAATTCCTTTGCCTCATAACCTCCATATGGATGAGTGTTCAATTCAATATTATTAAGAAGAATGGGATTTCTATGGTGCCACAAATTATATACACAGATACATTTTCATAAAAAAAATTTTATTTAATATCTCATATAAAAACTTGTTCTGTATAAAATACTATACAGTCTCTTCATTGATTATGTTCTTAATGTAGGATACATATTCCTCATTACCATACATACAGAACTGTTGAAATTGTGTAAGAACTGCTGGTTCTACATGTTTTGCTAATCGCTTCCTCAGGAACAAAGAGGCTGTATGCAAGTTCTAGATCAACATGAAAAGTAGACAATAATTACATTCTAATCAATGAGACAAATACACATAAACCACATTAGTGCATACCCATAATAATATTGGCATAGTTGAATATATGTAATATAGAAAAAGCGAGGAGTTTTACAAAATATTAATACAGACGATTAGGTTAGTACTTCAAAAAGGAGGTATATCTCATATGAGACCATTATAGCCTACCGGTACATGGAAAGGGTGAAAAGTCTTTTTATTATCCACATCACTTGATTGTCTTTAATAAAGCACCCCCAGGCCAAGGAGGGGCACATAGAAAGAGGGTGTGGAAAAAACACCATACTTTGGAGGATAGACCGCATCTGGATCCTGAATGGAGGCTGCAGAGTGAGCCCTATGGCTTGCGCATACCAGGTCCCTTGAGGTATTGATCTACAAATAAACCCGGAAGACATATTTCAGAGCTCCCCAATTACTCAAGAGGGCAAATTATTCATGTTTCTCAAAATAGAAAGGAAAAAGAAAACACATTAAAGGGGTGACCCAAAATGATTTTGGGCTGAAGGGCTAGATGACCTCTGAGAGGGGAGAGGGGATAGAGCATGGGGAGGCAGGGTGGACTAAATTGGGAGGGATCTAGATATGCCTTTAATGGTGATAGGGATATTAGCCCCAGCACCTATAAGGCTACCCATTTTTTGAAGGTTCCCTACTGGGACCTCCTTTATTACCTAAGGAAGACAAAAAAAGAGAGAAGTACTAATGGGGTGTTAATGCCTTTGATAATTATCCGACCCCTGGGTTAACCCTAGGTTCAGGATGAAGATTCTCTGAGAAATGCTCCAGAAATGTCCCAGAAGTGTGGGTCTAAGATCTAAGTATAATTAATGTAATAGATATAAAGCCACTCCAGTCTTCCGAACGGAAGGCCTAATGCATCAAAACAAAAATAAATATGAAGAACTATCACCACATTAGGGAATCAAAATAGATCAGAAACAGTTCCATCCCACACAAACGAATGCTTTCAGCCTTCCTAGTAACTCCTCCAGAAAGATCCCCTCTCACCTATTGGATATCCCGGATACACCTGCCACGTTCTCCCCCATCTAGAGAGTGGGGTGGCGCGAGCATATCGCTCCACGGCGTTCCCCATATATAGGGCGATTGCGGATGTGACAAGGCCACTGCGCATGCACACCAACGGCACACGCTGCTGACGTAGGAACCCAGTGGAGCATGGGAGCCCTGCCAGCCACACGTGTGCCAGTGAAGCCATTACCGCCATCTTCCTAGACCACTACCACACTGCATAGTAAGAAGGGCAAAAAACATACCTATGACATTTAAGGTCCGGAACAATGCCAGCAACCTATAGGGGCTACTTCAGGACAGAAGGGGGAACAATTCTCCCTCCTGTCCAAAACCTAAGTATCCTAATAGTTATAGAAGTACTGCTAGCCTAAGTAGGATATTTATTAAGGACCCGGGCGGTTCAAGTCCTAACCCCGGATTCCCATAGTGCTGGGTGATAGAAGTATCAAGACAGAGAAAACAACACTTTCTCATCCCATGGTAACAAGAAAGAGAGAGAGCTTTCCTGGGGGCTCCAAGGAGCCGAATGTGCCTCTGGGGAAGAAAACCAGAACTAAAGTGAAAAAGCAAAGTGACCTAATAGGAGGACCATCCTCCAATAGGGAAAGGAAAAGGGGGACCTGGAGATTGCCACCTATTCCAGAATCCCCAGGGAGAGTATCCCCCCAGTCCATACAGGCTCCCAACTGGGATCAGACCAGACCTCCATCTATCATAAATCAAAGGAATAAATAAAATCTCATTGAATTAAGAGAAGCCTTCTTAATGAAGTTATCAACCCAATCGTTTACAGAAATTAATGTGAGTACATAGTGAACCCAAGTTCAGTTATCTTTGGACAGCTATCCTATGCAACATGATTAGAGTAAAGAGTGCATATGGCCTTAATATCTAATAAATGTGTAAAAAATTACATCAAAGAAATGGTTTGAAGCTCATGGCTTTATTCAAGCCAGGGTAGCTTGTGGCAGACAGCAGGTATATCCATTTGGCTTCCTTTTGTAAAGGTTTCTTATCAATGTCACCCCCTCTCTCATGGGGGGGACATGATCCAAGGCCAAAAATTGCATCAGGGATAAATGAAATCCATGATGAAACCCGCTGTGTCTACTGATCAGCGTTTCCATTCTTTTCTTCCTAATCGGGGAAACAGGGTCCCTGATTCGGTGAAGGAAGGGTCTCTTTGTTTTGCCCACATAAAATGCTCCGCAGCTGCACTGAATTAGGTAAACAATGCCTATAGTTTGACAATTAGCAAAGAAGGGCAGTGTCCAGGTCCTGCCATTAGGAAGCTCTATGGATTTCCTGTTGGGTACAAATGTGTAAAAGTTGCACCTGCCACAAGCTACCATGCCCCGTCTACTGGTTTTTCCCAGGTCCTTGTTCAGGTGATGACTGTGTACCAATTGGTCCTTTAACCACTTCCCGCCCGGCGCATTGACAAATGACGTCCGGGCGGGGGGTTCATTATCCTGACTGGACGTATATTGACGTCCTCAGGATAATCCGCGATCACGCACCCCTGGGGGCGGGCATCGTGGCGATCGGTGGTGCCGTGGGTCAGGCTGACCCACCGCATTACTGACCTAGGTAAAAGGCTTTGATCCGAAGCCTTTTACCATGTGATCAGCCGTGACCAATCATGGCTGATCACAGTGTAAATAGGAAGAGCCGTTTATCGGCTTTTCCTCTGCTCAGGTCTGCAGACCTGAGCAGCGGAGAGCCGATCGCCTGCTCTCCTGGTGGGGGGGGCTGCGCTGAACATTTATCAGCGCAGCCACCCTCAGGATCACCCCACTGGACCACCAGGGAGCCGGATCAGGACCACCAGGGAGCCCCCCCCCGGACATCACACAGAGGCCGCCCAGGACCACCAGGGAAGGACCACAGAGACCGCCCAGGACCACCAGGGAGCCCCCACTAGACCACCAGGTAAGGGCATTATTGTGCACTGTAGGGATGGCACTGTGCCCATGTATGATGCCTGCCAGTGCCATCCCTAACAGTGCTTGTTGCACATGTGCCCACCACTGCCACCTATAAGTGCCCACCTGTGCCCACCTGTGACACCTATCAGTGCCCACCTGTGTCACCTATCAGTGCCCACCTGTGCCATCTAAAAGTGCCCACCTGTGCCACCTATCAGTGCCCATCAGTGCCCAGTGCCACTTATCAGTGCCGCCTATGAGTGTCCATCAGTGCCGAATATCAGTGCCATGTATCAGTGCCCGTCAGTGTTGCTTGTCAGTGCCGCCCATCAGTGCTGTATATGTGCCCCATCATTAGTGCAACCTTATCAGTGCCACCTCATCAATGCCAATCTGTACTGCCTCATCAGTGCCCGTCAGTGTAGCCTCATCAGTGCCCATCAGTGTAGCCACATCAGTGCTCGTCAGTGAAGGAGAAAATGTACTTTATACAAACTCTTGTGACAAAAACAAAGAAAAATGGGTTTTTTTTCAAAATTTTTGGTCTTTTTTTTTTCTATAGCGCAAAAAATAAAAACCGCAGGGGTGATCAAATACCACCAAAAGAAAGCTCTATTTGTGGGAACAAAATGATAAAAACTTTGTTTGGGTTCGCACGACCGCGCAATTCTCATTCAAATCGCAACAGCACTGAAAGCTGAAAATTGTTCTGGTAGGGAAGTGTTCTAAGTGCATGGTATTGAAGTGGTTAATGATTGGGACCTTCTAAAGGTTATTTCAGGATGTGTACCTATATATTTAGAGATTGTAGGGTCTATCGACAAAAGATGCTAATACTTCTGCATAATTCGTCTCACTTGCAAGTGCTGTCCAGTGTAAGTGGTGATAAGTCTGCTGTTTGAAGTTGATGAAAGATTTTTTGGCTTGGGATGGACAAGGGATTCTCTATCTCTTAATTTAGTGCGGTTGTAGGCCTTTTTTAGGCATGCCCTACTGTATCCGCGAAATAACAATCTGCTTTGGAGAGCTGAGGCTTCTCTCTCAAAGTCCTCCTGTTTGGTACAATTTCGTTTGATTCTGAGGTACTGACTATATGGAATGCTGTGTATCGGGGGGCTGGGTGTGAACTCTGGGCATGTAATAAGGTGTTACCCAATGAGGGTTTCCTGTATAATGTTGACCCTAAACTTAGATCTTCATTGATATAAATATTCACATCCAAAAAATTAAATGTGATGTTGATCACAGTGGGAGGTGAATGTTAAATTAAACTCTCAGAAGTTCAATAAATGCATCCAACTCCCCCTTGGTGCCAGTCCAAACCATGAAAATATTGTCTATATAATGTTTCCATAGCAAGATGTTATCAACATAACGTTGATTGTGATCATCAAAAAAGACGCTCTTCTCCCACTCCCCCAGATACAGGTTGGCGTATGTAGGGGCGCACTTGGTCCCCATAGCCACCCCCTGTATCTGGAGGTAGTGGGTTCCCGTAAACATAAAGAGATTGTGATTCAGAATGAATCCCAAAAAGATCTAGTACAAATTTGTTATATGGTTCAGCTGAAGTATTGCGCTGTGAGACAAATTCCTCCACAACTCCAACACCCCTGGAATGGGGGATGGAGTTGTAGAGAGCCTCTACATCCACTACTACCAGCCAAGTGTCTTCTGGTACTGTTAGAACATCCAGAGAGCTTAAGAGGTCAATGGTGTCTCGAACATATGATGGCAAGGATTGGACGTGTGGGCGTAAATAACTGTCTACAAGTTGACTAGCAGCCTCAGTTAGGTATCCATTCCCAGAAACAATAGGTCTTCCTGGTGGTTTATCTGCATTTTTGTGGACCTTAGGTAGGGCATACATGGTGGGTGTTCAGGGCTTTGGAATGTTTAGAAATTCCCATGTAGTTTTACCAATCATGCCTACATGATAAGCGTCTGATATCAAAGTTAAGAATTGGACTGTAGTGGCTTCTACCATAGAAGCCGGTATTGGTTTATACCATTCCCTGTTCCTCAATATTTTGAAGACCATAGCTTCATATTGTCCTGTATTCATCACTACAATGTTACCTCCCTTGTCTGAGGGTTTAATAACGATATCATGGTTATCATGATTTGACGTAATAAAATATCCATGTGGATGAGCTTAACCTTTTCACTTATATGCTATATATAGTATGTGTATGCTGTACTGGGACTATACGTTGTTTTAGATGCATATAGTTTATACAGATTCTTCCCAATCTGCGTTTTTGTTCTTACAGCTGCAGTGCATTTGCTCGTGTCTATCCTAGTGAATTTCCTGCAGCACATTGATGTGCCAGGGCGCTATTTGGTGTAGCAAATTTGCCTGTTTTTAAAATAACTGATGCTTCTGGTGACACTAACATGTAGCAGAGCACAAACCTCTTGAAACCATTGTGACTCATTATGCATGTGAACAACCTGCTGGTCTCTTTACCCATCAAGCGGAACCTTCATCCCATAATAGACCATGAACTGTAATTTGCAGACTACAAAGCAAAAGGCTACCAGTTCAGCTTTCACCACCCAAGCCAAACCATCACCACCTGATAAGATTAGTGATCTACCTACCAACAACAACATTACAATATTACGCCAGACTCAGTGGTTTGGCCCCTAATCCTCAGAACGTGTTGATAGGCTAAGAGAATGTTGATAACCCTGATGCAGTTCTCCGCACCATTTGGGAGATGAGAGTTATGACAGTCCAGGAGCTATAGAAGATGTGATTTCCCTATGGTATCTGGTCGGGATAATAAGAAATTCCAGGAACTAAGTGCACTTTTGTTTGAACTCCAACTTGTTAAGGCAGATCCCCTCTAGCAGACATCAGCTGTCTAGACACTGTTTTAAAGCTGACATACAGGAGAAGTTGCCAACTCTAAGGTGCAAGAAGGGGAATCAAGTTTGCTTTCTGTGATTTCTGTGATTTCATCAAGAACATTGCAGAAACTAAAAATGATCAAAGTTTCTCAATTATTGATTTAAAGTGGTTCTAAAGGCTGAAGGTTTTTTACCTTCACCCTCTCTTTGCATGAAGGTAAAAACCTTCAGTGTGTGTGCAGCCCCCCTCCCCCAATAGTAACCTAAGCCCAATCTCGATCCAGCAATGTGCTCAAGAGCATTAGCTCTCCAGGGTCTCTCCCTCTTCATTGGCTGAGATGCAGCAGGAGCTATTGGCTCCCACTGCTCTCAATCACAGCCAGTGAGGAGAGGGAGTGTGTGTGGGGTCTTATGGACACAGAGGGTGGGGGGGCTGGGGAGCGAGCACACATGAGTGTTCCCATAACAAGCGGCTCATTATGGGCGCACTCAGCAGGGGGGAGAGGTCCAGAGCACCAGCAGGGGACCCAAGAAGAGGGGCATTGAGGCTGCTCTGTGCAAAACCATTGCACAGAGCAGGTAAGTATACCACGTTTGTTATTTAAATATATATATATATTTTACAAACACTTTAAGCGTTCTTAGCTCTCCAACTACAAGAAGATAAAATCTCACCACTAATTACTGAAACTCTAGAAATTGTATCTCTGTTCTAAAGACTGGGGTTTGCATGCACTACCTGCAGTTAACAGCAAATAGTTGAAAGATATCTAAATTTAGTAGACAACCTTTTAGGATAGGCTGGGGCAACTTCCATCTGAGTCTAATTATCACTAGGGAAAATGGGAAACTTACCTAAATGGATTATGAAGATTGAATGATCTCCAAACTCTTTAATTATTTTATTGAATTATTGAAAATATTATTAAAGTATATTAACTTATTGTCAGCATGTAAAAATATGCTTTCTGCCTGTTCCCCTATCAACAGCCCTTTTATGGCAGTTTAACCGATGATATACAGTATATCTGGGCCTAAAGCTGAATATAACAACCATCAGGAAAAGATAAATCCATTTGACAGAGGCAAACACTTTTCTCGTGTCCAAGGACATCTCCACTCTAGAACAGGGATTATTGTGTTGGGTCTGTAAATTAGTAAACAGCCTCTTAATGTTAATTTGTGTACATCTACATAGCATAAAGCTGTTTTGGTCTGATCCCACTAACAAGGTAATAACAGCATGTAATCTCTTTGCTAGCACTAGTAACCATGTTTATTAGTCAGTTTGGATTATCATGTTACACATGCATTGTTGTTTGTTTGCCTTTAAATAGTTTTGTCCCTTCCTCCCTTTGTAGCTAAGAGATGCTCTGTATAGATTGTTCCACCTTTCTTTTTCATGCTTTTTACCATTGCTGGTTTAAAAAAATAATATTCTAAATACTACATTTGCGGGAAACGGTGCATTTCTTGCACAAAAATAAAAAGTGCGTCTACATTACTGGTTTAAAAAAAAGAATAATATTCTAAATACTACATTTGCGGGCAGTGGTGCATTTCTTGCACAAAAATAAAACAGGCGTCTACATTGCTGGTTTAAAAAAAATATATATTCTAAATACTGCATTTGCGGCCAGAGGTGCATTTCTTGCACAAAAATAAAAAGTGAGTCTACGTTGCTGGTTTAAAAAAAAAAATCAAAATACTGCATTTACGGCCAGCGGTGCATTTCTTGCACAAAAATAAAAAGTGCGTCTACATTGCTGGTTTAAAAAAAAAGAATAATAAATAGTGCTACATAGTACATTTGCACCTTGCTGTGCATTTCTTGCACAAAATTAAAAAGTGCGTCGACATTGCTGGTTTAAAAAAAAAAAAAAAATAGTGCTGCATAGTACATTTGCACCTTGCTGTGCATTTCTTGCACAAAATTAAAAAGTGTGTCTACATTGCCGGTTTAAAAAAAAAAATTGTGCTAAATAGTTAATTTGCGTCCAGAATGAGGAGAGCGTCAAATAAGGGACGTGGTCATGGTGCTACTGGTGCTGCTGGTGTTGGTGAAGCTCCTGTTGCAAGGAGAGGACGTGGTCGATCTGTGCTAGCTACATGCACAAGTGAAACACCTTCTTCAGGTGCGAGTAGCCGACAGAACCTTCAACGTTATATGGTAGGCCCGAATGCCGCTCAACGAATGGTGAGGCCAGAACAAGTACAGGCGATAGTAGATTGGGTGGTTGACAATGCCTCCAGTTCCTTCACATTGTCTCCCACCCGGTCCCTTGCTGAAAGCTCAGAGTTGGCACGTGAACCCGATGGCCATCTGTCTTTCACATCAGCCCCTTGTAAATCAGCCAAGCAGTCTGAACCCCAAGTCATGCAGCAGACTCTTCTGCTTTTTGATGACTCTGCTGCTGTGCTTTCCGTGGGCCATCCACATAGCCCCGCCCCAGAAGTGGAAGACATTGAGTGCACCGATGCCCAACCACTTCTGTCTCAGGTGGAGGACATGGAAACACCACCGCAGCACGTCTCTAATGATGATGAAACACAGGTGCCAACTGCTGCGGCTTTTTACAGTGTGCAGACTGACAAGGAGGGCAGTGGTGAAGAGTGGGTGGAAGATGATGTGGAGGATGGTGAGGTCCTAGACCCCACATGGAATGAGGGTCATGCGAGTGACGTGTGGAGTTTGGAGGAAGAGGTGGTGGTCGCACAGAGGCACCAGCACAGCAAAAGAGGAAGCAGGTTGCTGCAGTGGAATAAGCACCTCAAAATCCAAGAAAGGTCTCGGGCTCCTCCTACTTCCTCTTCTGCTGCTGCTTCGACCTCTTCCTCCACCTCTACAGTGCCAGTGTCACCTGCCACCCAGCAAACAGGCGATGTGACAGCAACGCCAATGCCCCAAGCATTTCCACACGGTCCCATGGAAGCTTACATCTGTCCATCTCCCAAACACTGGAGAGAAAGAGGAAGTACCCCCCTACCCACTTGTGATCCCTGGCCATGAATGCCAGCATTTCAAAATCCCTGGCCTTTGAAATGCTGTCATTCCATCTGGTGGACGCAGACAGTTTTAAAAACCTGATGGTACGTGGTTCCCAGCCGCCACTACTTTTCCAGGCGAGCCATCCCTTCCCTGCACAAACAAGTCGGGGACAAGATCAAGTGTGCACTGTGCAACGCCATCTGTGGCAAGGTCCACATAACCACTAATACGTGGACCAGTAACACGGGCAGGGACGCTATATCTCGCTAACTGCACACTGGGCAAATGTAGTGGCGGGTGGGCCATAGGCGGATAGCCGTTTGGCGCATGTCGTTCCGCCACCGAGGATTGCAGGGCATTTCTCTTTGACTCCTGTTGCCTCCTCCTCCTACTCCGCTTCCTTCTCCTCTACCACCTCCTCATCCAGTCAGTGTAACACCTTCACCACCAACTTCAGCACATCCAGGGGGAAACAACAGCAGGCTGTTTTAAAACTGATATGTTTGGGGGTTAAACCCCACACTGCGCAGGAGCTGTGGACGGGCATTGAACAACAGACCGATGAGTGGTTGTTGCCACTGAGCCTCAAGCCCGGCCTGGTGGTGTGCAATAATGGGCGAAATCTCGTAGCAGCTCTGGGCCTAGCCCTTTTTAACGCACATCCCTTGCCTGGCACATGTGCTGAATTTGGTGGTGCAGAAATTTCTAAAAAACTACCCGGATATGTCAGAGCTGCTACAGAAAGTGTGGGCCGTCTGTGCACGCTTTAAGCCTTCTCACCCTGCTGCTGCTCGCCTGTCTGCACTGCAGTGGAACTTCGGCCTTCCGGCTCACCACCTCCTATGCGACGTGCCCACAAGGTGGAACTCCACCTTGCACATGCTGGAGAGACTATGCGAGCAGCAGCAGGCAATAGTGGAGTTTCAGCTGCAGCACGCACGGGTCAGTTGCTCTGTGGAACAGCACCACTTCACCACCAATGAGTGGGCTCCCTTGCGAGACCTGTGTACCATATTGCGGTGTTTCCAGTACTCCACCAACATGGCCAGTGTCGATGACGCTGTTCTCAGCGTTACTATCCCACTTCTATGTCTCCTTGAAAAAACACTTTGGGCGATGATGCAAGAGGATGTGGCACAGGAGGAAGAGGAGGAGGAAGAGGGGTCATTTCCAAGGTTATGAGTCATTCACAAGTGCCTCGGAGGGTGGGTTCCTGCACCAGCATAGGCCAGGTAAAAAATGTTTAAGCCAGGGCACAGTTCTGGAGTATGAAGAGGACGAGGATGATGAGGAGGAGGAGGAACCATGTTCACAGCAGGGTGGCACCCAATGCAGCTTGTGGGCATCACTGGAGCATGGCTGAGGGGATACGGAGGACACAGATGATACACCTCCCACAGAGGACAGCTTGTCTTTGCCTCTGGGCAGCCTGGCACACATGAGCCTGCGCAATGACAGCCGAGTTGCCCACATTGTAACTTGTGCTGATTACTGGGTGGCCACCCTGCTGGATCCCTGTTACAAGGACAATGTGCCGTCCTTAATTCCCTCACTGGAGCGTGATCGGAAGATGCGCGACTATAAGCGCACGCTGGTAGACGCGCTGCTGAGGGCATTCCCAAATGACACCAGGGGGCTCAGTGGAAGCACAAGGCGAAGGCAGAAGAGGAGGAAGAGGTCACCAATGCAGCTGTGGCACCGCCAGCAACTCAGAAGGCAGGGTTAGCATGGCCGAAATGTGGAAAAGCTTTGTCAGCAGCACGCCACAACAAACAACACCACCAGCTGATAGGCAACGTCTTAGCAGGAGGCAGCATTTCAGCAACATGGTGGAACAGTATGTGCGCACACACCTACACGTACTGACTGATGGGTCTGCCCCATTCAACTTCTGGGTCTCCAAATTGGGCACATGGCCTGAGCTTGCCCTTTATGCCTTGGAGGTGCTGGTTAGAGTTGAGCGAAAAAAACATTTTTCTTACTTTTCCCTAAAGTACAAATCCAAAAAAAATATAAAATAACATTTTTTTCATCAGTTTTGGCCGATTTATATTCTTCCTCATATTTTTGGTAAAAAAAAAATCGCAATCGCATTTATTGATTGGTTTGCGCAAAAGTTGCCGCATTTACGGATGATGAGAATTAATTTCTGGGGTTTTTATTTTTTTACATTTTTTACTAGTAATGGTGGCGATCTGCGATTTTTAGCAGTACTGTGATATTGCAGCGGACATGTCGGACCATTTTGACACTGTTTTCGGGTCACCATTGACATTTATACAGCGATCAGAAATTTAAATGTCCTCTGATTCCTCTTTAAATGTCACTGGCAGTGAAGGGGTTAACCTGCAGGGGGAGATCTAGGTTAACTGTGTTCCCTGGGTGTGTTCTAACTGTGGGGGGGCTGGGCTGCCATGGGCATAAGAGATCTAACTGATCCCAGTGACAGGGATCAGTAGATCTCCTATGCCCGTGTTGACAGAGCGGTGAACCGCCGTGTTTACATCGGCGGTTCCCCGTTTTTCAGCTGTGGCCACTCATCGCGGCTCGCCGGTGGACAGCGGGCCCGCCCGAGCCGCGGGCACACTCCTCAGGAGCACGAAGGGTGCGCCCCCTAGTGGCCACCCACAGATCGCCGCTTATTTACGGCGATTCGTGGGAAGCATCTGCACCACCGCAGTAAATATACTGCACGCGGTGTGGAAGCTGTTAATAAGGGGACCCCCAGATCCCGACCCCCCATGTGAATTAGTATTGGGTACATTGTACCCCTACTAATTCACCAAAAAGTGTCAAAAAAAGATAAAAACACAGGAGACAATTAGGTACAAGTCCTTTCTTAAAAAAGAAAAAAAAAAGCATCCCCCATTGTAATCCATCGTCAATCACGGCGTGACAGAACTGAAAAAAAAAGCCACAACAGCTCCTCCTCCATGGGAGGGCTCCCGCCGGCTGCACGCTGTTCGCTTTGACAGTTTATTTATATGGCAGGGCAGGGCCATCTTGTGAGGTAGGCACGTGACCCGCCCCCTCTGATGTCACATGACACCAGAAGGGGCGGGGTCACTTGCTTACGTTGCCGGGCGGCCCTGCCCTGCCATATAAATAAACTGTCAAAGCAAAAAGCGCACAGGCGGCGGGAGCCCTACCAATGGGGAGGAGCTGTTCATGCCATCTGAGTGCAAAGCATTATGAGGCGCTCCGCGGCGGCAAAGTCGTTGCGAACTCCCCATAATGTTCTAAATTCGACATTCCACTTGAACCGCGGGCCCATCCCTATACAGCATATACATTATAAGTCTGCGCAATAAAATAAAACAAATAGCAGCTGCCTGGTTATCACACAATGATATAAAACACAAAGCTAGAACAATACTCCTTTGGCCCCCCTCTGTCCACAACATGAATTCAATAGAACTATATCCATACTTTCCAATTACAAGTATACAGTTGTTAAATTCAGGCTTAGACGAGATAGGTCAAATAGAGTAATTGTTTTGTATTCACCCGTCAGACCTAGTGGTCTGGGGATGCCCAATGGAATACTGGCCTAGCTTTGTTCCTACATGCCAGATAAATTAGGAGAAAATTCCAATTTTGATTAATATTACTATTGCATTATAGTATATGTTTAACTATTTTTGGTGAGTAATATTGTGCTATGTAAATGTTTTTTTGGGTTTTTTTTTTTGTTTTTTAACAATAAACTTTTATTGAAAAGAAAAGGTTGAATACATGCACGGTATAGTATGGAATTATAACAAAAAATAAAAATATTGAATTTTAATCTTAACTGGTAATTTTAATCTGGTGAGTTAATTTTCACTGAAGTGTGTGCACAAATTTGTGAAGTGAATATGTTTGTTTATGGATGAAGAAACACTGATTAATTACAGACTGGATATGGAGCACGGGATTTTATTTTATGGATTGAAAGTTGGGGGGAAAAACAGTTTTCTGGACATTTCGGCAAATGTTTGTTGCACATTATATGTACACTAAGCATTTTTCTGAAGCACAGTTTATATATTTTTCCATTGCTGTTTTATTTTTTTATGTTAAGGTATCATCGACACATTTATAGCACTGTCTATTGGGGATACATACACTTTATGGGGTACCTCATTTGAGAATATTCTATTTATCTTCAAAGTGTAATATGTGGGCAGTCAGGAGTCTCAGAGGAGCTCCTTCAGGAGAAGCGCTCATTGGAATTTAATATGCACATAATATGGTGCTTAAAGCGGTTGTCAACTTGTGACAACCACTTTAACCTACAGGTAAGCCTATGATAAGGCTCCCCTGTAGGTGCCCTGCATATCTCCTAAACATGTACAGTTCAGGAGATATGCAGTGTTTTTGCTGTGCCGAAGGCATGTCGGCACATGCGCAGTGAAGAAACGGCCTCCGCGCTGTTCCTCCACTGCGACCATGCCGTGACTGGCGGCTCCCACACGCATGTGGGGAAGTAACATCACGTGAATCCGGCCAGTCACAGCACCGGAGTTGCGGCCCCGGAAAGAAGAGGGGCAGAAGATGGATGCCACCAGCACAGGGGACAGTGCTGGACGTCGCGGGCTTCATTTGCAGGTAAGTGGCACATAATGGGCTACTATGCGATGCATAGTAGCCCATTATGATTCTACTTTACAGGGGAATGTAGAGGAAAGTAAACAGAATCGGCCAACTTTTTAGCCAGAGCTCCGAAAATCCTGAGGATGTTTTCTCTCTGCACCCTCAGAAAAGCCGAACAAGCGAATATTGTTCCACCTTAGGCAGTCCCCTATATCCCCCAAATTGGTCTTTATGCCCAACGGACCAACCTAGATTGGGTCATTATTGGTGATTCTTGCTCCAGTAAGAGAGTTCATACAGTGTGCACATTTGTAAAATTATTGTGAAGAGAATTCAATACATCCAAAACCCATGTTACCAGAACTCAGAAAAGATACCAGTTCAAGACTTATTGTGATTCATTAAGTCTCCATGGGAAAATCATCATCACAAATGACTACTTACAGCAGCAAGAATAAGCTAATCAGAGCCATCTACACCAGTCATTGTGCCAGCACATTCTTTTGTTCACAAGCTGGAAGAATAATTTGCTAGATTTGTCCAGAAGTTCCTTCAACCAACTAGAGAAACTATGCTGATTCCACCTATAAGGGACCTTACTAGCTCACCCACCCTTGAACAAATGACTTGGTACCTTCAAGGACTGTTCCAACAATTAAGGACATTGAAGACTCATATGATATATCATCCTTATAGATTTATGTATATCTGTTTGTATGCTTTCTCTGTTCTTTGTGTTTTTCTGGTCCAGAGGAGAAGTCACAGACATTCAAGCAATATGTACACTAGCTTACAAAAACTGGCAGCAGCTTTTGAGAGTGTTATCCTATGTATCCATGCACTCTATTTTAGTCTTTAGGTGTTTTTTTAAGCTTCAGCATTAAAGAGCAGAAAAAAACTATTTTGTTTGCAATTTATTTTGGGAGTGAGCAGCAGAAAAAAATGCTGACAGCCCTTTCAAGCTGCTAAATCCTGCTAACCACTGCTAAGCACCGGTTTCCAGCGTTTTTCTTTCTTAGCCGCTGGCATCCCTAACAACCAGTGAACAAAATGCTAGCAGGTTCTTCGCTGACAGCTAAATGTAAACAAAAGAGTTGCATGCAATGAAAACATGAGAAAAAAAACAACACAGGGGTCCCCCCCCAATCCACACCAGGTCCTTTAGGTCTGGTATGGATTTTAAGGGGATCCCCATGCCAAAATTAAAAAAAAACAAGTTGGGTCCCCCCCCAAATCCATACCAAACCTTTATCCAAGCATGCAAGTAAGGGGGAGGACAAGCTCCAGATCCTGCCCCTGACGTAAATAAGTATGGAGGCTTGCTGGGTTGATGATGTCAGACAAAGGCGGTGTCACCCAATGACGTCATTGGGTGGCCTCGTCCCTTAGTTTATTTAGCAGTGGGAGATGGCGGAATTGTCATTCAGTGGGAGTCAACTTAGAGTGCGGACCTCATCTTTTTTTTTCAGGTTGGCAGCCAGCGTTCATCATGATTGACGTTGGATTTACCCGGGCACAATTTTTTTATTTTAATTTTTTAATAAAGACTACTGTGAGTGCAGGACGTAATGTGGCTTTCCAAAAGGGGCAGGCCAATGACTATCTGTGCTCAAAGGAAGTGGAATCATTGATGCTGAGTATCATTAAACCTGCAACTCCAAAGGTATAGTTTTAGGATAATTGGCTCCTGTCTAATTTGGCTCAATTATGTACACATGAGATAGAGGCCTTAGAGCTCCTTGTAAGCTCCTTGATGGGAAGGATTGATGTGCTGTAAATGCATTGTGTTACATGTCTGTAATAAATAAATAGAACCAGCTCTGGATTTCAAAAAAGAAAGTCTGCAGGGTACAGTGCAGGATAGGAGGTGAGTACTGCAGCCAGAACTGTTTTTTTAATGTGCAGTAAGTGGGGTACCACAATCCAGGTTATGAAATATTCACTGCTGCACACCATTAATCCTAATTAAGGACCAAGTGAATATTGGTCATGTGTTCATACAGTGCTGAATACATAGATTTCCTTCAAAGACTCCAGCACATCCTGACATTATCAGTAGAGTTGAGCGAACCCGGATTGTAAAGTTCGGGTCCGTACCGAACTTTTGGGTGTCCGGGACCCGGATCCGAACCCGGACTTTTCAAAAAAAGTCCAGGTTCGGGTCCGGGGTTCTGGTAATTTTACCAAAAGTTCTGAAAATTGCTGTAAAAAAGTCCAGGAAAGTCCTAGAGGTCTGCAAAAGGAAGGAAAATGGGGGTAAGGGTGGGACAAGTGCCCTACAAAGAAATGTGGACAGTGAAATAACTAAAAGCATTTTTTTAAAAATAAAAACATAAAAAAATCAAAAATGGAGGTGGATGTGGACCATTTTTAAACTGGGTCTGAAAAGTATTAATTAATGGTAGAAGCCATATAACTGTTCTAAAATCATCTTCAAACTGTGTCAAAAAAGTATAAATAAGCCGGGAGAACCCATATCACTGTACATAAGTCGTGACATAC
>BLSH010070945.1:2334701-2350927 GCA_018402905.1 Glandirana rugosa | reverse complement strand
GTGTGTGTCACTTTAAATAAAACCGGGACTAACTGAACTACTGTTCTGCAAACATCTGGAAACTGTGTGTGTCACTTTAAAGAAAACCGGGACTAACTGAACTACTGTTCTGCAAACATCTGGAAACTGTGTGTGTCACTTTAAATAAAACCGGGACTAACTGAACTACTGTTCTGCAAACATCTGGAAACTGTGTGTGACACTTTAACTAAAATCCTTGACAAACTGTTCTGCAAACATCTGGAAACTGTGTGTGACACTTTAACAAAAACCGGGGCAAACCCATATCACTGTTCTGCAAACATAGAATATACATAAAAAACACAAATATTTAATAATAAAACACCCATTTTAAAACATAAATATGCATACACTATATTGTAAAAAGTATTGGGATGCCAGTCTTAGTCTGTAGGGTTCAATATTGAGTTGGCCCACCCTTTCCAGCTACAACAGTTTCAACTCTTCTGGGAAGGTTTAAGAGTGTGTCAATGGAATGTTTGACCATTCTTCCAGAAGCGCATTTGTGAGGTCAGGCACTGATGTTGGACAAGAAGGCCTGGCTCACAGTCTCCACTCTAATTCATCTCAAGGGTGTTCTATCGGGTTGAGGTCAGGACTCTGTGCAGGTCAGTCAAGTTCCTCCACCCCAAACTCGCTAATCCATGTTTTTATGTACCTTGCTTTGTGCCCTGGAACAGGAAGGAGCCATCCCCAAACTGTTCCCACAAAGTTGGGAAATGTCTTGCTATGCTGACGCCTTAAGAGTTCCCTTCACTGGAACTAAGGGGCCAAGCCCAACCACTGAAAAACAACCCCACACCATAATCCCCCTTCCACCAAATTATTTGGACCAGTGCACAAAGCAAGGCCCATAAAGGCATGGATGACATGGATATTTTTTTAATTTTTTTGTCATTTTTATTATTTTATGTTGTAGCAGTCTTTTGCGGAAAGAAGACAGCTATTCACAAATTTTCTTTGGAAAAAAAAATGTTTTAGCCTCTGCATTTTTGGCATTATATACGAAGGTGGTGGACTTTTATTCATCTATTTATTCCAACTATTCATCTATTTGTTCCACTGTTTCTTTGACTTTTCAGTCATAGGGGACACTTTGGTGCCCCTTTCAAAATGAGGCATGGTTGTCTCCTTGTAGCCCAAACAGAGGCTTGGCCACTTGCTATGTTTCCTACTGCAGCCATGTCAACTTTAAAATTAGGTTTGACCATTGTGACGTTGAGCGAGGTGCAATGGTGGACGGGCGATATTTGTCGCCTCGCATGCGTTCACTTGGAGTAGACTGGTGAGAGTCCAACCTGGATTTAGCCAGCCACTGTGGCTGAGCTGATTCCAGCCTGGAGTTTATGGTCCACCTAAATCCCTATCCAGCTGCTTGAAATAACCAGGAAGAGATCTCAATTGAACTCTGACATGGATCTCAGTAGAACTACACTGAGAAGAGCTACACCAGAGAGTTGGTTGCTAAAAAGAACTGCAAAATAAAAAGGTTTGCATTTGTTTGTTTGAAGGTGTCAGGGACAAGCCAAACATTGTATAGAGAGGTATCCTGCTGTATTAGTTTAGCACCGGATGGCAAGGTTTTGTTTTGGCAGTTTTTTGTTTATGATCTGCAAACTTTACCAAATAAACCTGGCAACCTGGTTTGACTACCAGCTGCCTTTTCCCAGAAAAGGCGATCAACACCATGCTAATCTCCCACACATGGTGGACTCAGCGGGCATCTTTCCAAAATGGAAAAATTGGTGAAGGCCCTGCTGAAAGCCAATGCCAATGCAGCTCAGCGGGAAACCGACCACCAGGTCACAGAGGCTGCTGCAGCACAACAAGCAGCTCTGCAGGAAACCAACCTTTGGGTCACAGAGGCCACTGCAACTCAGCGAGAGGAGAGTTGCCAGGCTAATGCAGCACAACAGGTGTCTCAACAGGAGAGGAACCAACAGTTTGTGGAGGCCCTGCTGGAGTTAAAAAAGCAGCCCGCACCTCCTGTGGCAGTGGAACCAAAGTTGGCACACGCCTCTTACCATCTGCAGAAGATGACACCTGCAGGTGACATGGAGGCATACCTCACGACTTTTGAAAGAGTCGTTCTTCGCGAAGGATGGCCAAAAGGACAGTGGGCAGGACTATTGGCACCATTCTTGACCGGTGAACCCCAAAAAGCCTATTTTGATTTGGAACCAGATAAGGCCCAGGACTATGAGACTCTAAAGACAGAGATACTCGCCTGCCTGGGGGTCACCATGGCATGCATCAGTGGACCTACCGCACCGACAAGCCATCCCGCTTGCAGATGTTCAACCTGGCCCATCTCACTAGGAAGTGGCTACAGCCGGCGACTTTGCCAGATCCCCAGATTGTGGAGTGCGTGGTCATGGACCGATATCTGCGTGCGCACCCTGCTGCTTTGAGGAAATAGGTCAGTCATGGGGACCCCAAAACAGCCAACCAACTTGTGGACCTCATGGAGAGATACACAGTGGCTGAGGACTTATTGAACCCATCTGCGCCCCACATCGGTGTGCCTAGGGGCAAAAGGGCCGGTAACACTGTCCCAGCGCTCAAGGGTGTCGGGAAGATTAATAAAAACTTCTGTAATGACTAACAAGACTATGGGCTTTAGACCTGGAGACTGGCTAAAGAAGCCAGGTAGGTCTTGGGGACCCTTGAGAGGACTATGAAGTATAGAGCACATACAGTGTTACCGATGCCATGCATTGGGCCATATTGCTACCAATTGTCCCTTGAATGATGAACCCATGCAATGTGATTATACGTATGTGAATAGACGCCTTTCTCTTTTTATACAGGTCGCATGTACAGCATTATGTTCAGGTCCCATGGAGAGGCAAATGTATGTGATTTCTATTGATGGTAAACTAGTCACTGTACTGCGTGACTCTGGTAATGTGGTAACGTTGGTCAAAAGCAATTGTGTAAGTCCTGCAAGGTTACACACTAGCACTGTCGGGGTCATCTG
Organism: Glandirana rugosa; assembly: GCA_018402905.1. Lineage (NCBI taxonomy): Eukaryota > Metazoa > Chordata > Amphibia > Anura > Ranidae > Glandirana > Glandirana rugosa. Next base: position 2,347,926 of record BLSH010070945.1, on the reverse strand, counting down.
CATCCATGGGGATACTCGTGACTACCAGATGGCGGTGGTTGAGATTGACAACCCTTGCGATAGTGTGACTCATTCAGTGGGGGTGGTGCATTCACTACTTTATGATGTCCTAGTGGGCAGGGATTTTTCCCATTGGAGGTTATGGGAAGGCACAGAGAGTCTGGAGGATAGCCCTCCTCCTGCTGAGGAAACACGGGAACTCTCACCTGACCCTTTTTGCCAAATGGAAGAGGAGACTGGTGACAGGACCGAGGAAGAAGGAGACCATCTTACTTTTCCTGTAATGGCTGGGGAGCCGATGGAGCCGAAAGATAGCTCCCAGCTGGTGGCTAATGACCCCTAAAATATCTATGACCCTGACCCTGAGAGTGAACAGAATGTAGTACCTGACTTAGAGGTCCAAGAGAGGACTTCTGTACAGAACAACTGTAACGCAATGTCACCCTCATTTGAGCCAGAGAAAATGTTAAGGTGATAGATGGGGAACCCTTGGAACCTAATTGGGCAGCATCTTTTCCCTATATGGGTCTGAAGAACCAGTTGTTGTATCAGGTGGTGAAACACCAGGAGGAGGAGGTAGAGCAACTAGTCGTTCCCAAACCCTACCGCAGGATGGTGTTAGACTTGGTCATATAATGGGGGGACATCTGGGCATAGAGAAGACCAGGGAGAGAAAAACCCAGAGGTTCTTCTGGCCTGAGTTGCATGCAGATGTCAGAGAGTATTGTGAATCCTGCCCTGAGTGTCAACTCTCTGCGCCCTCGCCCCATTTTTGTAGTTCACCGTTCAAAAAAATTGGCATGTATCTTGTGGGACCCATAGTAAATTCTGCCTGGGGACATCAGCCCATCCTAGTGATACTAGATTCCGCGACCCGCTATCCTGAAGCCATGCCCTTGCAGAACAGCCCCGCTAAAACTATCGCCAAGGGGTTGGTTCAGGTATTTAGTCGGGTGGGGATCCCTAAAGAGGTCTTAACAGATCAGGGCACCCCATTTATGTCCCGTGTAACCAAGGAATTGTGCAAGTTGCATAAAATCTCCCATCTACATACCTCAGTCTACCACCCCCCAAACGGATGGACTTGTGGAGAGGTTTAATAAAATGCTCAAAAGCATGTTGAAAAAGGTAGTGGAAAAAGATGGGAAAGATTGGGATATGTTGCTGCGTATCTAATGTTTGCCATACGAGAGGTTCCGCAGGCATCTACGGGGTACTCCCCATTTGAACTCTTGTATGGTAGACATGTTGGATGTCACCAAAGAAACATAGGAAGGAGAGGTTGCCCCTCATAGAACATATGGAGCGAGCCCAGGAGGCTCAGAGAAAGGTTTATAACCGGGGTGCTAAGACCCAAAATTTCAACCCTGGGGATAGAGTACTGGTGCTGGTCCCCACTGTTGAATGTAAATTCCTCGCAGAGTGGCAGGGCCCCTTTGAGATTAAGGAAAGAGTAGGGGAAGTAAACTATAAAGTTTACCAGCAGGAAAAAAGGAAGCCCAAACAAATTTTTTTATGTTAACCTTTTATGTTATGACTGTACCATCTCAAAAAGATAGGTTACCAATGACACTGGACGTCCCCCTAACGGAATCCCTGTCAGTAGCCCAACAACAGGTTGTTAAAGAGTTCTTGAACAAAAATAGAGACTATTTCTCCCCTTTGCCCAGACTGACCACAGTAATTCAACATGACATAATCACAGAGCCAGGTGTTTGCATAAACATGAAGCCTTACAGAATACCTGAGGCTAGGTGCGAGGCAGTGGCAAGAGAGATTAATGAGTGTTGAAGGCGCTATACTTCCCGTGTTGTGGTAAGTGCATCCCCTTAGGGGGTTCTCCCACGTGGTGCCATGTGAAGGTGGATGGTGCACAGTAGAGCATCTTAAGCAAGATTTATGTCTCAACCTTCCTGTGAACTGTTACAATTGATGCACAACAGGTGCTGGTTGTGAAAGAAAGCGCTGCTACAAATACTGGGACTCATTGAGTATTTGTGTATTTGGAGTGTTCTATATTTATATATCTTTTAGCAGCTGCTCATCTCGTCAATTGAACTTTGCATCCTAGAGCGCTGAGCAGAGCTTGGGGCGCTAAATCTCTGGTTGTGTTTGATGAGAAAAATTATGCCATTGTCGAGAAAGAATGTCTCGCGATTAAATGGGCCTTGGAGAGCCTAAAATATTATCTATTGGGCAAGCCGTTTAGACTGGTCACCGACCATGCCCCCCTGAAGTGGATGCGTGACCCTTTCTCTTTTCATGTGACATCACTGAAGAAATTACACTTTGCTACAATGCAAAGTAGTGAGTGTACACCTTGTATAACACTGTAAATTTGCTGTCCCCTCAAAATAACTCAACACACAGCCATTAATGTCTAAACTGCTGGCAACAGTAAAATGTCCAGATTTGGCCCAAAGTGTCAATATTTTGTGTGGTCACCATTATTTTCCAGCACTGCCTTAACCCTCTTGGGCATGGAGTTCACCAGAGCTTCACAGGTTTCCACTGGAGTCTTCTTCCACTCCTCCATGATGACATCACGGAGCTGGTGGATGTTAGAGACCTTGTGCTCCTCCCCCTTCCGTTTGAGGATTCCCCACAGATGCTCAATAGGATTTAGGTCTTGAGACATGCTTGGCTAGTCCATCACCTTTACCCTCAGCTTCTTTAGCAAGCCAGTGGTCGTCTTGGAGATGTGTATAGGGTCGTTATCATGTTGAAATACTGCCCTGCGGCCCAGTCTCTGAAGGGAGGGAATCATGCTCTGCTTCCGTATGTCACAGTACATGTTGGCATTCATGGTTCCCTCAATGAACTGTAGCTCCCCAGTGCCGGCAGCACTCATGCAGCCCCAGACCATGACACTCCCACCACCATGCTTGACTGTAGGGAAGACACACTTGTCTGTACTCCTCACCTGGTTGTCGCCACACATGCTTGACACCATTTGAACCAAATACGTTTATCTTGGTCTCATCAGACCACAGGACCTGGTTCCAGTAATCCATGTCCTTAGTTTGCTTGTCTTCAGCAAAATGTTTGCGGACTTTCTTGTGCATCATCTTTAGAAGAGGCTTCCTTCTAGGGTGACAGCCATGCAGACCAATTGGATGCAGTGTGCAGCGTATGATCTGAGCACTGACAGGCTGACCCCTCATCCCTTCCACCTCTGCAGCAATGCTGGCAGCACTCATATGTCTATTTCCCATAGACAACCTTGGTGTTTAATCTCATGCAAGCCAAAGGTGCATTCCTAGAAACATTTCATCAGGTGGTATATGCTGATCTTATGACTGTGTAGAGATAAACCCTCCAAGAATTGCATTGAATTCAGTAGCATGTTCAAGAAAATCACATAGATGTGAATAGGCCTTAAGGCCTTTTTCTTGTGTTGGTACTGTGTTGCTATTGTGTTAGGCAATGCAGCCCAACTCTACTGGTGTTAACAAGCCATAAGTAAATGAAAAATGCTCCCAATGGGACACAAACAGCAATATTTACTTTGCAAGTGTTTTAACCATGCCATATCCTTTCCAAAACTAAAAAGAAACATTGTTGGCTTTACATATATTTTAATCTTAATGAAGAGGTCACCTACCAAATGTATTGGGTGAAACTGTTAACATATTCTGCTGAAAATGCTTGTTTATTGGCTAAAATGCTGATTTAATGGTTTCAAGACTTTAGGAGCCTTTAACCTAGACCATGCAGATGCACATAAAAAGTTCTGACTTCACGTGATGCATAATCGAGGTTAGGGACACAAAATACTTGATTTGCTAAAATGTTAAGTGATGTGAAGTGCACTAAAGATAGTGAAGTGGACACAAATATCCAATCACATGAAAGATAGAGCCTTTTTTATATGTTTAGAATGAGCATGGGCCACTTCTCTGGAGATTACCTCACACTTTAAATAAGACCTGAACTGTGGAAGTTACCCAAAAAAAGTCAGAAAAGGAGTATAGCACTAATCGTCAGGATTGCCTGTTGGCTCTCTGCAAATAATATTTTCCTAATTACTGAATGACAATGCCTTGTCTTGCACCATGCCATCTTGATAGAGAAATAGGCATTACTTCCTTATGTCAGAGCTGTCCCTTGATGACTGGTGATTTGGTGTAATAATCCCTAAGTAACAGGAGAGGTTCATAAAGAATGAATGAAGCAGAAACAGCAAGATCTTTGCACTGAAGGTCCCCTCCACTGCCACATTTGGCACTTTTTGGGGGGGAGCGGTACTTGGTTTTGGCAGGTACCCGCTCCTACTTATGGGTTAGATTGCCACAGTGATCTACAAGGAAGTTTGGCCCCTCCCACATCCCTAGATTCCAGGACAGGTAAGTGTCATATTAAAAATCAGTAGTTACAGTATTTTTAGCTGCTGACTTAAATTTTTTGGGGGCGAGACTGGAGCTTCTCTTTAAGTTTCAGTTAATCATTAGATTTACCTGTTTAATATAAAGCATTGATTTTATACCCCTGACATTATACTACAATGTTGCAAAACTTTCTAGATAAATTCATGTAAGTTAATTTCCTATGAATTCTTTTACCAGCATACATAAATATGACCTCTGGCTCCCTAAGAAGAGCTGCAGTGTGTCGGCATCGGATAAGGCAAAGCAAGTATTAATCTTTCATAAGTAAGTCTTCATAGTGATATTTAGAAAACTGACTACCCAGATTTATGCATAAGCTGAATTGAGAAGTGGGTGGGAAAATCAAGTTCCCCTTTAACCTAGTAGTACCTTAATTATCTGCTCCATCAGCTTATTTAAGCACATACATTCTTTCCCCCAATGCATGCAGCATAAGTAGACAATGCTGCCATGCAAATTTTGATTTTTTGTCAACTGCTAACCACTCCCCCTGGCCTTTGCACTTGCATAGAGCAGTGACACACAGGGGCAGTGCTCCTATAGGCAAAGTAGGCACCGGCCTAGAGCGCACATTAGTAGGGGGAGTCAGGCAGAAGGACTGCTGGGTGCGGGCTGCTGTGGGCGGGCTGTCGGCACTCTTTCCTGGGATACGCAGCTCTCAGCCCCACTGCCTCTTCAAAACTCTGCCGGAGCTACTCCAGGGCCTGTTGCTAGGTATTTGGAGGTGGGGTTCGGTGGTGTGGCTCACCAGTTGGGCAGAGCTGTGAGTGATGGGGCGGAGAGTTGGGAGAGAGGTGATGCAAGGTCCAGGCTGCTGCTACCTTGTGCTGTCAGTGCCGGACAAAGCTGATGGGATGCAGCCGCCTCCATGGAAAGTGAGTGAGACCTTCTGGGGGGATTAAGCTGGATGTGAGGTGATGGGGCAGAGGGGAGAAGTACCTGGGCTCTGTAGTGGGGGCCATAGGGCATGGGGGACCTGATTGAAAGCAGTCACCTGACTGTCTGTTGTGACAGTCCCACATGGAACTGTGTGTGTGTGTGTGTGTTTGTTATTATATGTAGAATATGAGCCACACCAGTGTCTGCTTACCAGAGAAATCCCCTGAACAAAGGAATATACTCTGATCAGGGATCAACATAGGGGAAGGCATTTCAAATAGGGGTGACTACAGTCTGATTATTAGAAAGGGGAAGTCACAACTCTATGTATGTATATGTTTTATTATAAGTATGTCATAAAAGTGTGTATGTATTTATCAAATATGTCTATATCTCTATTCTCTTACACTGCCTGATATGTTGGCATATTTGATGTACTGTTTTCTGTGTATACATTTGTTGGTAACCAATTACTGTGTGCCAAGGTACAAACTATCTGTGAAGAGGTGAGAGCTTTAAAGAGCGGGGGGGGGGGGGGATTTGTGAATAGGGAATTTGTAAAGAGTAGGAGAGTAGGGGGTTTATTTGGGAAGAGGTGAGAGCCATGAAGAGTCAAGGAGTTTACAGTCAAAGGGGTGGATCTTAAACTGGAAGGGGGTCGGACAAATTTAGATGGGGCACCTGATTTTAGTCTTGCCTAGGGCAGCACAAAACCAAGATACATCACTAAGTGCCACGGGCATCTGGCCAGTGGGCTGGTGCCACATGTATTTCTGGGGCCCAAGGTAGCTGCGGCAGCAGGGCTGCTCCTTGGGCCGGCGCTGCTCACCAAGCCAGCCACCCACCCATTCAGTTTACTGCATGGCCGTCGGGGCCAGGGGAAGGGAACTAGATGTCAACTGACCATGAAGGGGGAGGGGCTGGAGGAGATCCCATTCTGCCTGATGTCAGCACATGTGTCTCTGCAGCTGCAGACACCAGGGCCTGGTCTAAAGATAACATGAGTTTCATATACTACCCTAGCCTGTCCATTTACTATCGTAGCCTTTCTATTTACTACCCTAGTCTGTTCATTTAATACCCTAGCCTGTCTATATACTACCCTAGCCTGTTCATATACTACCCTAGCCTGTCTATATACTATGCGTAGCCTGTCAATATACTACTCTAGCCTTCCCATATACCTGCAGACCACAGCTGGCGTGAGGAAGCGAGCCAGTGCCGCCACTATTTGTCTTCAGTCCGGGTCCAGAGAAGCAGGTGTGGGCCTACGGACCATAGCTGAAGAAATGTGGAGAGGCGCCGCAAAAACCTCCACCGTATACATGGGCAGGACAAAGGGGGTGGAGTCAGGGGCAGGGCCAATGGGGGCTGCAAAATGAGGTTTCACCTAGGGTGTCAAACATCCTTGCACCAGCCCTGGTGGCACATGGTTGTCACAGGAAAGGAAGATGTGTCTTTAATGTGTGGACTGTGATCAACAGCTTGGCTTCACATTGTCCAGTGTTTGCAATAGGCAAGATGCAAACCCAGTGGAAGAATAATTTGGTCTCAGGAGACAAACTGAAGTAAAGTTTTGGTTCAATCATTATGTAATAATTATGAGTTGTTTATCATTTGAATAGTTCCAATAGTTCCTATTTGGCAGTGGACTCTGTAAGCATTGGCAAAACTGGCCACACATAATCTCAGAATGTTCAGCTCTAGGTCTCTGCAATACAACAGTACCACACAATAATAATCCCCCCAAGTTATTACACATTTACAACCATAAAAATGTAACATTTCCCTTTATTGAAATTTATATTGCTCCTGACCCAAAGAACATTTTACACTATATATGTAATATATTTGTTGTATCTATGTTGCTTTTGGTTACAGTAATCATTTGATACCTATTGCTTTATCATCAACATAAATTAAAGTGATTTATTAGAATTCATATTGCAATGCGGTCACATACTATGAAATAGTTGCAGTATTTGTGAAAGCCATGAAGCCCCCTACCGAGCTCCAGTCTGTTGGAAGACTATGCTAATTGCTTAGGAAATGAAAGTTCTTCCTCGTGTATCTTTGAAAGACATTAACTCAAAATGTGGCATTGATTGAAATGGCAAGATCAGTGTTGCATTATGTGCAAGTGTCTTCTGAATGGAGAAAATGAGCACATATGATTTCCTAGATTAATCTGCATGAAGAAACATTAGAATCATTTGATGATGACAGGATGTAAATGCTGCAGGTGTAAGGATGATGGCCGCCTGGTGGCTACTTTTGGGAATGCATAATTTGTTTTCTCAACACACCAAAATGAATAAACCCTGACACTTGCTCAGTTAAAGCATGAGGTTAAAAGAAACATGTTGGCTGCCTTTGCTGAACTGTTATGCTGATTCAAATGCTTTAATACCTTCTCAATCGCTGCCCTGGTGTATAGATGAAGACCTGACTTTCCACTGCATTCACTAGCTGCATGACTGTTCACTGTTGCAAATTAAATTAGGATTTTTCAAAGATCCAGAACAGCAGCCTCTGTATTTATTTATTTTTTTATTTATTTTAGGTACTTATATAGCGCCGTCAATTTACGCAGTGCTTTTACATATATATATTTTACATTCACATCAGTCCCTACCCTCAAGGAGCTCACAATCTAAAGTCCCTAACTCACATTCATACATATACTAGGGACAATTTAGACAGGATCTAATCTACCTACCATATTTCTCTTAGCATATGTTTATTTTAAGGTACTGTTAAACATGTTACACTTGCTGCGTTACCGAAATAAGATATATATATATATATACTGTATATATATATATCTATATATATATAGATATATATATATATGTGTGTGTGTGTGTGTTTTTTTTGTTGTTTTTTTTTCTGGATAGAAAAGGAAAGGGTAATGAACTCAGTTTTCATTGCTGTATGTGTCCTTGTGAGAAAGATTCCCTCTCTGCCTCTGATGTATTGGAGATCTTGGATCTAATCACTTGCTGGAATGCCACCTGTCCTGGTCTTGCCATTTGTATTGAGTACAACCCCTTGTGCAACCCCTTTTGCTTAGATGGTCGACTCTCAATACCCCCAGCAATTAACTTTGGCAGCTCACCTTGACCACTCCCAAGTTCTAAGCTTGCCTTCAGTCTAGAACTGCCTCCTGCTAGATGGAAGTTACCATACAATAGTACCAGAATTGATGGAGATGGAGATACAAGTAGTTAGGAAGCTTAAAGTGAAGCTGAAGAGCAGAGGGGAGTGCCCAGCGTGACGGAGGAGACTGGGCCCACCTGCCCTACCAATTTGGCCTATGGAAGGTGATGACACTCATCTAGAGCAATTGGGGGAGAGTGCAATCTGACCCCTGTGGTGGGAGAACCACACAAGCTCAATAGACCCCCTAGTTGTATGACTAAGAGGGTCCAACTGGTCTGGTAAGGGTCCACCTTTTCCTTCAATATTTTGCTGTTTGGGAAGAGTCTGCCTTTGACCCATGTGATTAAGTTTTAATCCTGCACTTTTCTCTCTACACTCATTGATGGTCTACACTGGAAGCTTGGATTTTTGTCACAGTATAATAGATCCCTGCACTATTATCATTGTTGGACACTGTTCATAGTACAGCAGATCCCTGCACTATTATTGTTGTTGGACACTGTTCTAAGTTTCAAAGCTTTGAACTTTACGTGGATTATGAATTTTCATTTCAAGGACAATTTATCATGATGATATTTTCACTTTAATTTTTTAGTATTTTGGTTATTCACACATTTACACTTTTAGTTTTAACTCTAGACTTTTATTTTGTATGGTTCCCTTAGCATTATATGGTCTAATGCAGTGTATGCCGCTCCACCTCCCATTTGCACATTAGCCTTTTTTTACATTTACCTCCTGCTAAGGTCTGATCATTTCAAATGAGTATTAAACCCAAATTAATTTTTTAAAGCGCTGCGCAAACTGTTGGCACTATATAAATCCTATATTATAATATTAATAATAATAAGTCCCCTTTCACACGGGAGGGACTGCTGCTGCGATCTTCTTGTTCAGCAGGGGATCTCTCTGCTGATCTCCACTGAGCAGGTCTGTATCAGCTCCTATTATGCAGAACGGACATGCACACCACCCGCTCTTCTCTATGGGATGTATATGGACCACCTATCCATTTTTCATTTACACCCGACTGGAAGGAAGGGGAAAAGATCCCAATCCATGTCTTTTTGGTGGATCAGAACAGATTGGATGTAGGCGGGTGTAAACGAACACGTGTCCGTTTACACCTGCCACTCCTTAGAGAAGAATGGAGGTTCCGATCAAGTCCACAGACCCGAATGGAACGTCCATATGAAAGGGGCCAAAAGCAAACATTTAATTTATATCAGCCTACCAATTCTTAGTTGTGAGGGCTGCATTCATTTTCTTTTTAGGTGTTCTTTCTTCTATTTTCATCTGTGATTCAGCCAGCAACTCTGTTGTTTTTCAAAAGCTCTAGCTCTCCAGCAGAATCTATCATGTATGAGTTTACATGGATGAGACAGCCCATTTAACACTGGCAGGAATGGTTAAAGTGATCAGCTTTTATTTTTTCATGTAAAACCTTTCTCCTAAATGGAAAAAACAGTTTTCTGTAATTAATTATAAAATGTAAGTTAGATTCTAGCTTCAATTAGTTAGAGCAGGGTTTCTCAACCAAGGTTCCATGGAACTCTCGGGTTCCTCTAGAGGTTGCTAGGGATTCCTTGAGCAATGAGCAATTTCTGCCTCTCAGATAAATTCCCACTGACACCATGGATCTTTTTAGCTATCTGTAAGGGGATAATCCTTCCCAATGACCACAATTATAAGGAAGATTCTTTCCACTGACCGTCACACTAATGTGACATGAGCTGTAGATATAGTAATTTGTAGTAGGGGTTTCCCTAGGACCGAAAAGTTTTTTCAAGGGTTCCTCTGTGTTGAAAAGATTGAGAAAGGTTGAGTTAGAGTATTTAAATCTGTTAATACATTTAACACTCCCATCTCCCTGATACTGACAATGCTGTTGTCTGCTGTGTCTCCTGTGCTCATTTGTTCAGAATTGTGTCTCATTAATACAAGAGGTGTGTTACTGGTCAAATCCCCAGGTGAAAACAGAGGAAAAAAGCCAAAGAAAACGAATGTAGCCACCACATCTAATGATTGGTAAGCAGCAATACATTACATAATATTTTATATACATAATATAGTACAACACAAAAAAATAATCAACACATAAATATATATATATGTTTTGTACATAAAAGGAAGCCATGTAACAATTAAGTGTTCTAGTATCCTTTATAAAATCCAAACGTGAAAAAATCAAAAATGATCCCAAACTATTAAAACTGTGTTAAAAGAAAAAAATGTGCACAAAGCTAAAAATTGCCTACTCCCTACTCCAAAGCGGCAAGCACACAGTGAAAAAAATCACTAAATAATACAATCAAATCAAAAAAAGCATTGAAAACTATTATAGTTTTCATATTTTATTATCTTTAGTTCTTTTTCATTTGATTCCACACTAGTAAATAAAAATCCACCACTGCTCACTTCAACCTTCACCACGTAATCCCATCTCCACCCCTTCTTTAAGGCTGGGTTCACACTATTGCAAATTGGATGTAGATTCCCCACATCCAATTCGCAACAGCAGGAGATTGTGACCGGCTCTCTATGAAGCCGGTTCACACATCTCCGCTGCGGCTCCGGTGTTAATTTGCACAGGAGCCCTGTGCATCTTTTGGTCCATTTCCAGCAGACCCCTGCTGGGAGCCGCATCGGCATTAGATGTGAACCCAGCCTAAAGGATACATTCACCTTTTATAGCATATTAAATAAGCAGGCATGTTGCGCTGTCATATATGTGATAAGATGCCTTCTCAATTGATATGCAAAATCCACCCAAATAAAAATTTAAATAAATAATTAGATGTAATAAATGTCCAGAAAACCCGCAAAAGTCCTCAAGGTGAAGAAAATGAAGTGTCCTTCAATTATCAACAGGTGCAACACCCAATGCTCCCCAAAGGATAGACAGGGCAAATATATCCTCTTACCAGATATTCAGACCTTTCAAGATGTGTATGCGCATCAGTGAGTAATCACCCCTCACTTTGGGTGTAAGCTGCCTTTGCTGTGCAGCCTGCTTAATGGATGCCAGTGATGTATATCACCACATATATTGTTCTTTAGGGAACCTCCAACCCGGTCATACGATATGTTGTGGTGTGCTGCTGACAAAGCTTTCCCACATTTCGGCCATGCTAACCCTGCCTTCTGAGGTGCTGGTGGTGCCACAGCTGCTTTGGCGACCTCTTCCTCCTCCTCGGCCTTCGCCATGTGCTTCCACTGAGCCCCCTGGTGTCATTTGATAATGCCCTCAGCAGCGCGTCTACCAGCGTGCGCTTGTAGTCGCGCATCTTCCGATCACGCTCCAGTGAGGGAATTAAGGATGGCACGTTGTCCTTGTAATGGGGATCCAGCAGGGTGGCCACCCAGTAATCAGCAGAAGTTACAATGTGGGCAACTCGGCTGTCATTGAGCAGGCACTGCAGCATGTAGTCGCTCATGTGTGCCCGGCTGCCCAGAGGCAAAGACAAGATGTCCTCTGTGGGAGGTGTATCATCTGTGGCCTCCGCATCCCCCCAGCCACGCTCCAGTGATGCCCACGAGCTGCATTGGGTGCCACCCTGCTGTGAACATGGTTCCTCCTCATCATCATCCTCGTCCTCCTCATCCTCCAGAACTGTGCCCTGGCTTGAAAATTTTTTACCTGTCCTATGCTGGTGCAGGAACCCACCCTCCGAGCCACTTGTGAATGACTGGCCTGATAACCGTGGAAATGACCCCTCTTCCTCCTCCTCCTCCTGTGCCACATCCTCTTCCATCATCGCCCAAAGTGTTTTTTCAAGGAGACATAGAAGTGGGATAGTAACGCCGAGAACAGCGTCATCGGCACTGGCCATGTTGGTGGAGTACTCGAAACACCGCAATATGGTACACAGGGCTTGCATGGAGGCCCACTCGTTGGTGGTGAAGTGTTGCTGTTCCGCAGAGCAACTGACCTGTGCGTGCTGCAGATGAAATTCCACTATTGCCTGCTGCTGCTCGCATAGTCTCTCCAGCATGTGCAGGGCGGAGTTCCACCTTGTGGGCACGTCACATAGGAGGCGGTGAGCGGAAGGCCGAAGTTCCACTGCAGTGCAGACAGGTGAGCAGCAGCAGCGTGAGAACGCCGAAAGCGTGCACAGACGGCCCACACTTTCTGCAGCAGCTCTGACATATCCGGGTAGTTTTTTAGAAATTTCTACACCACCAAATTCAGCACATGCGCCAGGCAAGGGATTTGCGTCAAACGGGCTCGGCCCAGAGCCGCTACGAGATTTCGGCCATTGTCGCACACCACCAGGCCGGGCTTGAGGCTCAGTGGCAACAACCACTCATCGGTCTGTTGTTCAATGCCCGTCCACAGCTCCTGCGCAGTGTGGGGTTTATCCCCCAAACATATCAGTTTTAAAACAGCCTGCTGTCATTTCCCCCTGGATGTGCTGATGTTTGTGTTGAAGGTGTTGCGCTGAGCGGATGAGGAGGTGGTAGAGGAGGAGGAAGCTGAGTAGGAGGAGGAGGCAACAGGAGGCAAAGAGAAATGCCCTGCAATCCTCGGTGGCGGAAGGACATGCGCCAAATGGCTATATACAAACCCCCTATTTGGGGTGTGACGCGTCCTCGACACCTGCCCGTAACTTGTTGTCTGGCTACTCACCAACAACGGTGACTCGGAGTTCGGGCCGGACCACCACACGCTGTTACCGGCTTTAGAGCATCGCCGAGACCCGGCTCGGGCAAACTGCGTGTAGGGAACGGACCGCGTACACGACTTAAACCACCACATCTTTAAAGATTTTTTGATGGGCCTATACAGTCTCGAC
>BLSH010070945.1:2301215-2334691 GCA_018402905.1 Glandirana rugosa | reverse complement strand
ACTTCCTCTTTCTCTCCAGTGTTTGGGAGATGGACAGCTGTAAGCTTCCATGGGACTGTGTGGAAATGCTTGGGAACGGTGGCGGACATGGTGGCGTTGCTGTCACATCATCTGTTTGCTGGGTGGCAGGTGACACTGGCACTGTAGAGGTGGAGGAAGAGGCTGAGGCAGCAGGAGGAGCCCGAGACCTTTTTTGGATTTTGAGGTGCTTATTCCACTGCACCTCATGCTTTGCATGTAAATGCCTGGTCATGCAGGTTGTGCTCAGGTTTAGAACATTTATGCCTCGCTTCAGGCTCTGATTGCACAGCGTGCAAACCACTTGTGTCTTGTCGTCAGCACATTGTCTGAAGAACTGCCACGCCAGGGAACTCCTTTGAGCTGCCTTTGGTGTGCTAGGTCCCTGGGTGCGGTGGGTAGTAGCAGACGTACTGTCTAGGGGACAGTCGCTCCGATTTTGCGACCTGCTTCCTCTTTTGATGTGCTGGTGCCTCCAAACTGCACACGTCACTCGCATGACCCTCATTCCATGTGGGGTCTAGGACCTCATCATCCTCCACATCATCTTCCACCCACCCTTCACCACTGCCCTCCTTTTCAGTCTGCACACTGTAGAAAGCCGCAGCACTTGACACCTGTGTTTCGTCATCATCAGAGACGTGCTGCGGTGGTGTTTCCATGTCCTCATCCTAAAACAGAAGTGGTTGGGCATCGGTGCACTCCATGTCTTCCACTTCTGGGGCAGGGCTATGTGGATGGCCCACGGAAAGCACACCAGCAGAGTCATCAAAGATCATAAGAGACTGCTGCATTACTTGGGGCTCAGACTGCTTGGCTGATTTACAAGGGGCTGAGGTGAAAGACAGATGGCCATGGGGTTCAGGTGCCAACTCTGAGCTTTCATCAAGGGACCGGGAGGGAGACAATGTGAAGGAACTGGACGCATTGTCAGCCACCCAATCTACTATCGCCTGTACTTGTTCTGCCCTCACCATTCGTTGAGCGGCATTCGGGCCTAACATATACCGGTGAAGGTTCTGTCGGCTACTCGCACCTGAGGAAGGTGTTTCACTTGTGCGTGTAACTGGCACAGATCGACCACGTCCTCTCCTTTCAACAGGAGCTTCACCAACACAACCAACACCTGGAGCACCACGACCATGTTATATGAGGCACTTTGCTTAGCAAACAAAATGTACTCTAGCAAAAAAAAAATCTCCTCTAGCACCCACCCACCAATAAATCACTGTTTTTAACAGATTTTCTAAAGCTAATCTGTCCCTCACACCAGCAGCAGCAGCATCCTCTCCCTACACTAGTATGAGATGATGTGACATGCAGAACTCCGTGACTGTAGCTTATATAGAGGTTGGTCACATGATGCACTGGCCAATCACAGCCATGCCATTAGTAGGCATGGCTGTGATGGCTTCTAAGGGCAAACAAGTGAAACGCTTGTTGATTGGCTGCCCTGCAGCTAGTCAAAAGGCGTGAAAAAATACCCGAACCCAGACTTTTTCTCAAATGTCCGGGTTCGGGTCACAGACACCCTAAAGTCCGGTATGAACCCAAACTTTACAGTTCAGGTTCACTCAACTCTACCCAAGACCCAATTTGTAAAACCCTCAGCAGACTGCTGCCTTCTGCTCATGTAGGCTCTATGTGGATGGTCTGTTCCTCATTACTAAGCTGTGTTGAGATAGGCTTATTGGTATATACATCTTTTTCTCATTTTAATGGAGTTTAGTACTGAGGGAGTTCAATGTTTTTGCTATGCTATATCTTTGTGACAGTGCCTCATACACACGGACGTTTTTTGACGCCTGCGTTTTCTGGCGTTTTTTGCAGCTCTCCATGTTAGTCAATGGCCCCATAAAAACGTGTGCGTTTTTGAGCTGTAGGTAGCGTCGGCGTTAGTGAGCAGAAAGTAGAACCCACGGCCATCGCGTTCCGAGGCTGTAACGTTTTGACGTTTTTTGACGCCGATGCCACAAAACGCCAACAAACGCCAACAAATGCCAACAAACGCCACCTAATATTGTACCGGCGTTTTCTGGCGTTTTTTGAAGCCGACGTTTTTAGGTTGAAAAATAGCAGAGGGGTGATTTTTTTTAAAAAACTCCTATTGACGCCGACGCTCACTAACGCTAAAAAACGCCGATGCATAACGCCGAAAAACGTCGACTTTTTTTCCTTGACGTCGGACCTGACGTTTTGTTTATTTTTTTAGATACGCCCGTGTGTATGAGGCCTTATAGTGCCATTTGTAGGAATTAGGACAAACTATTGGAATTTATATGGATATAGGGATTTCTTTTTCCTTATCTGCTGTTTGTTATTATTTTTGTAAATAAGGCTGGTTATGTGTCCAGGGTTTTTTCAGGTGCCTCCCATCTCCGTGCACCAATAGGTCCAGTACCCATTGAGTCCAACCAAGGTCTGTATTGATTTTACCTTGCATACAGTATGGCTGATAAATATATCACTCTCATTATTAACCTCCCTGGCGGTATGATTATTTCAGATTTTTGGTGCTGAAAGCGGTACCATTATTTTGCATGAAAATTTGGCGTTTTATATTGTAGGCCTGTAATTCTTAGCAATAACTCACTTAAATCTGTCCAAACAAGAGTCTAGTAGACATCCCGGGTATGAAAAAGTTTGAAAAATGAAATTATAAATTATAATATAATAAATAACTAAAAATAATTATCAAAAATAATAATATAATAGTAATAAAATGTATTCAATAATGTAAACAAACCAAAAACGCAGAAATTTGCTAATTTTCAGAATTGTCGCTGTTGTCACTTTCAGTTTCTGATAAAAAATTTCCCCAAAAATCAGTATCACTCAATTCTGCAAATGATTCTTATTTACTATCGCTGTTTTCTAGCTGATCAAAAACCACTTTTGACGCAAAGGGACACTTTTTGGTTGCCATGGACATTCTCAAGTTTCCAGGCAGAAAGAATGACATTTATTATATAAAAGTGCATGCAGGGCTCTGGGCAAACCACTAGGGACAAAGGGGATGTGAAATGTTTTCATACAGCAATGTAATCTATAAGATTACAGTGTACTTTATGTGCTGTGTGTGTTTCACTTTTTGAATTTCCCGCCGGTCTCCGTCCCCGTGCGACGCGACGCTCGCAGGGAACGGAGCCTGGCACACAGGAGTCATCTGGCGGTGGACACAGTTCGCAGACATAGCGGGGGACATCGCTGGATTCAGGGGACAAGGTGAGTAGCGCTGCCTGGATCCAGCAATGCAATCCCGAGTGTGGCTTGGGGTTACCGTTCTTGGTACTGAAAATCCACCCCGAGCCACACTCGGGAACACCGCCAGGGAGGTTAACATAGGTCCTACATTTTTTTTTTACATTCACAGCTTTGGATGATTACATATTATTATGTCCAGGGTATTTATGACCTTATTGTGTATTAATATACAGATCTTAACCACCTCCTACCCAGCCACTGTACATATATGGCCGGATGGGAGCTTCCCCATTCTGACAGGACGTGCATATACGCCCTGCAGAATGGGAGCTCGCAGCGTGGCCACGTGGCGCGCTGCGGCTGGATCCTGTGATCATTATGATCACAGGATCCAGCTGAGCAGAGATCGGGATATGGGCGCTGTGATTGGCCCTCCCGATCATGTGACGGCTGTGTCCAATCACAGCCGTCACATTGTAAACAGAGATGAATGTCTCTGTGACAGTTCTGCCCCCGCCGAGAGCTCAGTGCGGGGGGAAGGGGGGAAGCTGCAGCTATGTGACAGCTCTCTGCATGATGAGGATTTCATGCAGAAAGCTCTCACAGATCGCCCCCCACACAGTGCACCAAGCACACTGATACCCCTGTCCCCATACACATAAGTGTCCCCATAAAACAGTCCCCAAAACATCTGTATGTCCCCCATCACATCTGTCACCATACACAAAACATCTGTCACAGTCCCCAAAACATCTGTATGTCCCGTCACATCTGTCACAGTCCCCAAAACATCTGTCTGTCCCCGTCAAATCTGTCACAGTCCCCAAAACATCTGTATGTCCCCATCACATCTGTCACAGTCCCCAAAACATCTGTCTGCCCCGTCACATCTGGCACCATACACAAAACATCTGTATGTCCCCGTCACATCTGTCACCATACACAAAACATCTGTCACAGTCCCCGTCACATCTGTCTGTCCGCCAACACCAAATAAACCCCGATTTGGGTTATTTTTACCAAAGAAATGTAGCAGTATCATTTTTGGTCAAAATTTATGAAGAGAAATTACTTATTCGCAAAATTTTATAACAGAAACGAAGAAAAATGCATTGTTTTTGAAAAAGTCTTTTTTAACTTATAGCGCAAAAAATAAAAAACTCAGGGGTGATTAAATACCACCAAAAGAAAGCTCTATTTGTCTGAAAAAAATGATAAAAATTTCATATGGGTACAGTGTTGCATGACCGCGCAATTGTCATTCAAACTGCAACAGCGCTGAAAGCTGAAAATTGGTCCGGGAAGGAAGGGGGTTTAAGTGCCCAGTATTGAAGTGGTTAAAGTTCAATATTTGTCCCTAAAGAATGATTACTTGAAATATGTCGGAAAGGGTAAAATCTCATCATTTTCTCCATCCATTGACAACCACATTTATAACAAAGTATATATGCAATGTATAGGAATTTGTGTCATTTTATGCATATCCTAATAATGAGTTTTTATAATATTGTACTTATGTGAATGAATACCTTTTTGTTTGATCAGTCAATGACTTTCAAACAATTTTTATTCTTTGCATAAGTAAAAGTTCATCTGTTTTTTACACATTTGTGTGCTTTTGTATTGGCGCCCTCAAAGTGCATTCTATATATTATATACTGGGATGTTGCCACCTCATTTAGACTCAGGTCACACCATATATTCTGTGTAAGTTGCCTCTTATTCGATGAGAAAAAGAGTCAGGAAGCTAAGTTTCTTATGCACCCAGTTAGTCAATGTTAGAGGGTGTGGGAAGGACTACACAGGGCTTCTACATAATTCCCTTAAAAGTCTGCAGATAGGACAATGTATTGAGAATCTATAAGAGTGTGTTGGCAGAGCTAGGCAATGCTATTTACTAATAAGGGCTATCAATGGTGCCAACATCTGAACAGCTAAAATAGCAACAAGGATCGCAACTCTGCAAAGATTTCAAACATATCAAAGCAAGCCACTGTCCAATGCAAGATCGATAGGTATTTGTAAAATGTCCCAGGGTTTGTTTAGAAAAACAGAGAGGCCAAAAACTGATTTGGCCAGTGTACATCACATATGTGATTTTGTATTTGACCATAATTTTACTTAAATGTCAATTTATTTCATGGGATTTTTTTTTTACTTTTTTACTTTTTCTTTATCTTTTCCATTTTGTTCTAGTAGATGAAATCATGGATGCAGGGTGACAATTTTTAGAAATAAATTCTAAACATAACAGTGTTTCTTAAGCGTTGAACATATACACATATGTTTAATGCTCTGTCAAAATGTACTTTTTCCATATGTTAGTCCCACTATTTTGCTGTCATACTATAAAATCATCAAAGCCTTGGGCATGTTGAACCTGCATATCATTTGCAATAAATTAATATTTACATTATTTTATCAAGTGATTGTAAACATCTGGATTGAGGTTAATAAGGTATATAAGAAGAAGACAGCCTATAAGAATGTATGTTCTTTAAAATAAGGTGAAATAATGCTCAGGTCAGAATTTATAGAATTCAGACAGCTGTGGAAAAAATAATGAGAGTATATAAAATATATTCGGGGCATGCTATAATTATAGCACAGTGTGAAGTAGTTAAGAACATGTGAATGTAGCTATTACCATATAAATGTTGACAAATGAGGTAATAATATTCATAATGTAAAATTCCTATGTCCACAGGCATAGATAGTATTTATTAGGCAGGTAGCAGACTTTGCAAAACAATCAGGTTTTGAAACATAAACAATAAATATATGGTATATTAAAATAGTTTAGGTTCCTTAAAACCATTTGCCGCCCACCCACCATCAAATGACGGCGGAGCGGTGCTGCTCTCGTTGCGGGCGGACGTCATATGATGACGGCCCTTTAAGCCGGGATTGCGCGCGATTGGCGCGCGCATCCCGGCTCTGTCTGTGGCGGCATGTCTCCGGGACACACCGTGTCACAGACGGGGGTGACCAGCCATTTGTCATGGCTGTTTACCATGTGATCGGCTGTGATGAAGTCACGGCTGATCACAAATGGTACTTCCCCCATTCGCACGGCGCATGCACGTGATCGGAAGCACGCTGCACGTGCATGTCGGTGGCGGCGTGTTCCCAGGGAACACTGCCTGTCACCGACACTGGTATCCGCCGTTGGGCGGCGGCTGTTACCTTGTGATCAGCTGTGATCTACTCACAGCTGATCACATGTAATGTAAACAGAGCAGTAATTCATTGTTACCAGCTCTTCTCTCCTCACACAGTTTCCAGTGTGAGGAGAGAAGAGCTAGGATCAGTGAGTTAATGATCTGTGTAAAGCACCAAGCTCCTGTCACATCACCCCTGTCCCCCCATTGCACCTGTCATTCAACAGTCACCACACCTGCCCCCATAAAGTGCACCTGTCATCATAAAGTGTGCCTGTCATCAGACTGCCATCATAAAGTGCACCTGTCACCCATCAATGACTGTGGCCTGTCACCCTGTCACTCTGTAATATTAACCCTCCACTAATAAAATATTAAAATATGCGACCCTTTGGTGTATAGCATCACTAATTCACTGCACAGATGGAAATGAGGATACAAAATTGGATACTTCAAGCTTTATTAATAAAAGAGTTGATATCCCAGTCTATATTAATCCCAAAAGCCCAAATAGTCTGGGATATCAACTCTTCGGATATGATGCAGCGGGACCCCACACCAATGGGATCTCCTTCCAGCCCGGGCTGATGCATCATTTCCAAAGCAACGTCACTTCCGAAACTATGTCTCCATCTGGAAGTGACATTCCCGCCCACCAGGGATACACACTAGCCGGGCATGGTGCCGATCCAATTGGACACAGGCCCAATTTGAATATAGTTTGTGCTAATCACTGCCCCATTATAAACTGTGAACTTTATTCATTTATTACTTTAAACTGGGTAAAATCCGGCGTTATGGTTTCAAAGAGAGGTGATCTTTGAATGGCAGCATCAGACTTCCACTAGGAAGTAAGTGGGCGGGCACTACAAAAATTAAATGTTCTCTATATATACATGCAATGACTAAGGCGGGGGACACCCCAGAAGAAGTCTTAGCGGACGAAGCGCGTTGGTTTACGTCCCCCCTGGTCATTGCGAGATCAACCATGTTTATGGGCCCAATTGTACCTTCATTGATGTAAGTGTTTTTAACCTTTTTTCATTAAAAAAGCATTATGGTTTTACACTATGGAGATTCTCTTTTATTTCATGACCTGATTTACAAAATTTGGAGTTATTATTATTATTTTTATACAGAATTTATATAGCGCCGACAGTTTGCGCAGTGCTTTACAATATTAGGGCAGAGTTCCTATTACTTTTTGTGCCTTGGTCTTTATATCATTTGAATCAATGGTGGAAGTTTATATACCGGTACTGAAGAGCTGTGATTGATATTGGAGACATATCTAGGATTCATAGTTCCACCCGGCTGGGTGCCAGTCATTGGTTACATCTATGCGCATGTCCTAGCACTTTCTGGTAAGCGTTTGGTGTATCTGGTGGTGGATTCTCACGAGTGGATTGATATTGATCACTGGTTTATATCCTCATATGATGCTATGAACAATGGATACCTGTTTACCTTTTTTCTCCAATCAAAGTTACTTTGTTATTAATTTATTGTATAAAGCACGGACACTCTTCATTGCATTTTTGGTTTACTACATAAAGCACGCACACTTTATATGGACACTGGACATTATTAGCAATAATCACTATTTTTGCACTTATTGTCTGGGAAATAGACCAGATAATCTACTTTTTACTATTTCTTTGCACTTTTTGTCTGGAAAACAGATCAGATATTTAAGGTTTACAATCACTTTATGCACTTTAAATGTTTCATATGAATTTAATCATTATAAGATCATGCAAAAAAAGAAATTTGATTTCATCTAGCAAGCACTGCACTAACTTTTAATATATCTGATCATAATTAGTCAAGTTGGAGTGGCAGCAGCTGCTATATAGAGTTACACCAGGTGTGCAGTATTTTACCCCCCTTCTCTATGTGTTGGAAATATCATATAAATTGACAACTTTGTGTAAAAAAAAAATGTGTTTTCATTTTTTTCCCACATTTTCCAAAAACTACTGGAAAAAAATATCATATTCAAAAGACTCATTATGCCTCATAGATTATACGTTGGGGTGTTTGCTTTCCAAAATGGGGTCATTTTGTGGGCAATTCCATTCTCCTGGTGCTCTAGGACCTTCAAAAGTGTAATAGGTAGGTGGTTGAGAAATGAGATGTGTAATTTATGCTCATAGAACGCCTGAAGGTGCTACTTCAATGTTGGGGCTCTGTATGTGGCCAGGCTGTGTAAGTCTTACACATGTGGTATCGCCATACTCAGGAGGAGTAGTAGAATGTATATTAGGGTGCCATTTTTGCTATGTACATGCTATGTGTTGGAAATATCATATAGATGGACAACTTTTTCTACATTTTCCAAAAACTTCTGGAAAAAAATGAACCGTTCAAAATACTCATTATGCCCCATAGATTATTCATTGGGGTGTTTGCTTTCCAAAATGGGGTCATTTTGTGAGCAATTCCATTGTCCTGGTGCTCCAGGACCTTCAAAAATTTGATAGGTCATCATGACATTAGATGTGTAATTTATGTCCCTAGAATATCTGACGGTGCTCCCTGCATGTTGGGCCTCTGTATGTAGCCAGGCTGAGAAAAAGTCTCAGACATGTGATATCGCCATACTCAGGAGGAGTAGCAGAATGTGTTTTGGGGTGTAGTTGCAAGTATGCATATGCCATGTGTTAGAAATAGCTTGTTAATTTGACAATTTTGCAAAAAAAAAAAAGAAAAAAAGAAATAATAATAATCTTCATTTTGCAAAGAATTGTGGGAAAAAATACAACTTCAAAGAACTCGCCATGCAACTTACTGAATACTTTGGAATGTCTACTTTCCAAAAAGGGGTCATTTGGGGGGTATTTGTACTTTCCTGGCTTGTTAGGGTCTCAAGAAATTATATAGGCCTTCAGTACATCAGGTGTGATCTGGTGTGATTAATTTTAAATGATTGCCACCATAGCTTGTAGACTCTATAACTTACACAAGGACCAAATAATATACACCAATTTGGGTTATTTTTACCAAAAATATGTAGCAGTATAAATTATGGCTAAAATTTATGAAGAAAAATTACTAATTTGCAAAATTTTATGACAGAAACAAAGAAAAAGGCATTTTTTTACAAAATTTTCAATATTTTTTTATTTATAGCACAAAAAATAAAAAACCCACTAGTGATTAAATGCCACCAAAAGAAAGCGCTAGTTGTGTGAAAAAAGGGACGCAAATTTCATATTGGTACAGTGTTGCATGACTGAGTAATTGTCATTCAAAATGTGATAGCGGTGAAAGCTGAAAAATGGCCTGGGAAGGAAGGGGGTTTTCGTGCCCAGTATTGAAGTGGTTAAAATATCATTATAATTTTTAATAAGTAGTTTACTAATAACGTAGAATCTAATATAATTATATATGTGTATCAAGATAGACCTGAAGCAAAAATTGAAGAACCAAACTACTAATGTTATATGACAATCAATATATGCTTATTGGGATATGTAGTAGAATGCATTTTGGCCTAAATTCATGAAGAAATTAGATTTTTTTTCATTTTTTTTTTATTGTAAATGCTTTATTACAGAAAATAAAAGATATTGTTTTTTTTTCAAAATTGTAGCACAAAAAATAAAAAAATACTACCAAAAGAAAGCACTATTTATGGGTGGGGAGGGGGGGGGTTATAGACATTTAATTTATGTACAGTGTTGAATGACCATGCAATTGTCAATAAAGTAACACAGTACCATGGTTAAGTAACTTTTGAGCAGTACTATTTAGCAGTAACCCCTAGCTGTACACATGGTTTCCAAACAATCCTTTAGATTTTTATACACCCTGGAATAAAGTTTTGCTACCATGCTCATGTAAAATGTATCTACAGCCACAACTTTTTTCATGGCACCAATGTGGTAGCATACATATAGTAGCAATGCCACCTACTTCCGCCCACAAGACCAGGGCATGTCTAAAAGGTGTTGACACCATCACAACAACCCATTCCCTTTTTTTGTCCTCTTGGAACTCATAGCCACTGTGAAGAG
The DNA here is from genome assembly GCA_018402905.1 of Glandirana rugosa. Lineage (NCBI taxonomy): Eukaryota > Metazoa > Chordata > Amphibia > Anura > Ranidae > Glandirana > Glandirana rugosa. Next base: position 2,324,289 of record BLSH010070945.1, on the reverse strand, counting down.
AAGAAAAACCTTATCTGCCACCCTTGGGGTGAAAAATTTGGCGCTAAGTTGCCCCTCATACAGCAGTGTAGCTAGGCTGTTTCCCTCGGATGTGCTCTCCTTATCTGGAGCCTGCCCCCCCAATGAGTGATTGGACCCATGGAACGTTGACAATGCATTTCCAAGACAAGTATGTTTTCTCATTTTTTGGAATTTACCCGTGAACGTCCTCATAAGTTGTGTGTTCTCCTCGTGGATAGTCTGTGTCTGCACTGTGTTCCAGTGTGCATTCTAGTGGCCATTGTGGAAGGAAAAGTTAAATCTCTACATTCAAGGAAATGATGCATAATACTGAGCAGGTGAAATGGATAGATCTCACATGGGGCCATCTTGGGTTTGAGAAAACACTGCCCCAGTGGCCATCTTGGAGTTGGGCAAAACTACCTGGACGCTGTCATTGAAAAGGACAAAGTGAGAAGATTGCAAGGCAAGCAGAAGTGTAGAGGAAAATGGTGTAAAGAGCAAGTGATGTAAGTAAAGAGGTAGGGCATCCATGGGCTAGGATTGCACGCCAGCACACCCATAGCTGCATACCCTGCATGAAGGGTCATTTCCTGTTTCCAGAAGATAGATACACCCTTACTCTTGTCTCCATGCTGTAATATTATTATGCTTGACTAAAGGTCAATATTGCAGCTGCCCTGCACTATAAGCTCACTGCATAACAAAGAAACACACAGTTTCTATAGGTAAGGGTCATAAGTAGGGATGAGCTCCCGGTTTGAGTCGAGCACACATTCTACTCGAACATTAGGTGTTTGTCTGTTCGGGCCATTCCGAACATTATGGGGCGTTCACGGGAACTTTATGTGCCCCATAATGTATTCCAATGGTGGCGGAATGCTTTGGCCAATCAGCGGGCGGCCTGCTGTGAGAGCTTTGATTGCCTTTAGCCAATCACTGCATAGCAGCCTCAATCCACGCCCCACACTATATAAAGCCGCTTTTACAGCTGCTCTATGTAGTGTGTTGGCAGCGGACGGCGGTGATAGAGAGAGAGAGCTTAGGTTCCTGATTACAGGCAGTTTAGCTAGATAGCTTTATTAATGTGTAAAAAAAAAAAGATAGCTAGCTAGCTAAATATAAAATTAGATTGTAGGTCTCCGTATCTATCTATCTGTCAGTTAGTGCAGACAGGTTAATGTAGGGAAATATATACTATATACATAGGGCTATCTGTATATAGTGAGTGAACCCTTTGGAATGATATGTATTTCTGCACAAATTGGTCATAAAATGTGATCTGATCTTCATCTAAGTCACAACAATAGACAATCACAGTCTGCTTAAACTAATAACACACAAAGAATTAAATGTTACCATGTTTTTATTGAACACGCCATGTAAACATTCACAGTGCAGGTGGAAAAAGTATGTGAACCCTAGGATTTAATAACTGTTTGAACCTCCTTTGGCAGCAATAACTTCAACCAAACGTTTCCTGTAGTTGCAGATCAGACGTGCACAATAGTCAGGAGTAATTCTTGACCATTCCTCTTTACAGAACTGTTTCATTTCAGCAATATTCTTGGGATGTCTGGTGTGAATCGCTTTCTTGAGGTCATGCCACAGCATCTCAATCGGGTTGAGGTCAGGACTCTGACTGGGCCACTCCAGAAGGTGTATTTTCTTCTGTTTAAGCCATTCTGTTGTTGATTTACTTCTATGCTTTGGGTCATTGTCCCGTTGCAACACCCATGAGCTTCAGCTGCTGGACAAATGGCCTTAAGTTCTCCTGCAAAATGTGTTGATAAACTTGAGAATTCATTTTTCTTTTGATGATAGCAATCCGTCCAGGCTCTGATGCAGCAAAGCAGCCCCAAACCATGATGCCCCCACCACCATACTTCACAGTTGGGATGAGGTTTTTATGTTGGTGTGCTGTGCCTCTTTTTCTCCACACATAGTGTTGTGTGTTTCTTCCAAACTCCTCAACTTTGGTTTCATCTGTCCACAGAATATTTTGCCAGTACTGCTGTGGAACATCCAGGTGCTCTTGTGCAAACTGTAAACGTGCAGCAATGTTTTTTTTGGACAGCAGTGGCTTCCTCTGTGGTATCCTCCCATGAAATCCATTCTTGTTTAGTGTTTTACATATCGTAGATTCACTAACAGGGATGTTAGCATATGCCAGAGACTTTTGTGAGTCTTTAGCTGACACTCTAGGATTCTTCTTCACCTCATTGAGCAGTCTGTGCTGTGCTCTTGCAGTCATCTTTACAGGACGTCCACTCCTAGGGAGAGTAGCAGCAGTGCTGAACTTTCTCCATTTATAGACAATTTGTCTTACCATGGACTGATGAACAGCAAGGCTTTTGGAGATACTTTTATAACCCTTTCCAGCTTTATGCAAGTCAACAATTCTTAATCGTAAGTCTTCTGAGAGCTCGTTTGTGCGAGGCATCATTCACATCAGGCAATGCTTCTTGTGAAAAGCAAACCCAGAACTGGTGTGTGTTTTTTATAGGGCAGGGCAGCTGTAACCAACACCTCCAATCTCATCTCATTGACTGGACTCCTGTTGGCTGACACCTCACTCCAATTAGCTCTTGGAGATGTCATTAGTCTAGGGGTTCACATACTTTTTCCACCTGCACTGTGAATGTTTACATGATGTGTTCAATAAAAACATGGTAACATTTAATTCTTTGTGTGTTATTAGTTTAAGCAGACTGTGATTGTCTATTGTTGTGACTTAGATGAAAATCAGATCACATTTTATGATGACCAATTTGTGCAGAAATCCATATCATTCCAAAGGGTTCACATACTTTTTCTTGCAACTGTATACCTTCCTACACAGTGTACATTATATATCAGTGCATTCGAGGTGTACATCCGGTATATAGTACATTTGACGTGGTGTATTAAAATGTATACAGCCTGGTATATAAATATATATATATATATATATATATATATACACACACAGCGTATTGAGTGTGCAATATATATCCGGCGTACGGTATATAGTACACGTGGTGTCTTAAAATATATAGTCTAGTTTATATATATATATATATATATATATATATATACACGCAGCATATTCAGTGTACACTATATATCAATGCATTCGGGGTGTATGTACGGTATATAGTACACTTGACCTGGTGTGTTAAAATATATACAGCGTGGTATATATATATATATATATAATTATATATATATATATATATACATATATATACACACACACAGCGTATTGAGTGTGCACTATATATCAGTGCATTCGGCGGCGTACGATATATAGTACACGTGGTGTCTTAAAATATGTATAATCTAGTGTATGCATATATACACACAGCGTATTGAGTTTACACTATATATCAGTGCATTCGGGGGTGTATGGTATATAGTACAGTGTAGTGCGGTGTTAAAAAAAATACCCATCATGTCAGTAAGGCCACAAAGTAGAGGCAGATGCTCCCAGGCCACTAAAAGAGGGCAAGCCTCTGTGTCTTCAGTGAAAAGTGGTGGTGGCGGACGGAGTGCATCCTCTGCAGGTGGGTCACGCTTGTCCTTTTTTTCTGCTGTTGGATGTGCTATTGAGCCACAACATGCAGAAGAGTTGGTGGAGTGGATAACTAAGCCGCCCTCATTCTCAGTCACCCATGCTCGTACAAGTTTGCCTTCCAACGCATCTGGCAAAGTAGCCTATTCCACTGGATCTTTGTCCACATTTACTCCTTCCTTAGCCCCACCGTCATGCACGGAGGAGTCATCTGAGTTGTTCGACCATAGTGTCGGTTACATGCTCATGGCGGATGCGCAGCAGTTTGAAGGCTCCGATGTTGGCTCCCAGGTTGAGGAAGAGAGTAGTGTGAGCCTAGAGACAGGGGGTGAAAAAGGACAAGAAACTAGCAGTCATGTTCCCCCAGCAGCATACTGTCAAGTTTGCTCCAGTGAAGAGGAGGGTGGGGATGATGAGGACACGGACTGTACCTGGGTGCCTGAGAGAAGAGAGGAGGAAAGTGAGAAGGAGGAGGAGGCCCAACTCCAACAAGGAAGGATGTCCTTCAGGGGCCAGCTTAAGTAGGGATGGGCCCGATGTTCGAGTCAAACGTAAGTGTCTGTAGACTGTACTGTCTGTAGACAGTAGGGATGGGTTCAAATGTTGGTTCCCAGGTTGAGGAATGGAGTAACATGAACCTAGAGAGAGGGAGTGCCACAGAAGGACAAGAAACTAGCAGTCATGTTCTCCCAGCTGCAGCACACTGCCAAGTTTTCTCAAATGACAAGGAGGGAGGGGATGATGAGGTCGGTGACTGTACTTGGGTGCCTGAGAGAAGAGAGGAGGAGGAGGAGGAAAGTGAGGAGGAGGAGGAGGAGGCACAACTCTAATGAGGCAGGATGTCCTCCAGGGGCCAGCTTAAGGGCAGCTACCCAATTGCATCAGACCACAGAGCTCCACAGGTGCAGGGCGCTGCTGCCTCCCCGCCGACTTCCAAAAGTTCTTTGGTGTGGGCATTTTTCAGCACATATACAGTAGATCGCATCATTGCCATTTGCAATCTATGTCTGAAGCGGGGCAATCGCGGGCAGGGCTCCAGCCGCTTGCACACTTCTGTCTTGACAAGACATATGATGACCAGCCATGAAGACCATTGGCAAGAGTTCCTGAAGTACCCGCACCAGAAAACCAGGCGTACTACTCCTTGCACCTCATCTGGGATCTCAACCCTTACTATACCTGCAGTCCTCTCCAAAACCTGCACTGAGAGGAATGAAGGTGTAGCAATGTGTACCACATCTAGTAGTTGCAGCCAATCTGCTAGCAGTACACCACCAGGTGAATTCAGCAGGCAAATATCCCTACCCCAGTTGCTGAACCGTAAAAAGAAATACTGTCCTAGCCATCCACATGCTCAGCATCTTAATGCTAGCTTGGTCAAATTGCTAGCACTCCAACTGCTGCCTTTTCAGCTGGTAGACTCTGCCCCCTTTCGTGAACTTTTGTGGAATGTGCTGTCCCACAGTGGCAGGTTCCCAAAATACATTTCTTTTCACGTAAGGCCATTCCAGCTCTCTACCGTCATGTAGAAGGCAATGTTTTGGCCTCGTTGGACAATAGCAGGGTTCATATCACCACTGACTCATGGTCCAGCAGGTACGCTCAGGGACGTTACCTCTCCTTCATGGCGCACTGGGTATCTCTGCTGGCAGCTGGGAAGGATGCAGGACAGGGTTTAGTTTTGGAAATAGTTCTGCCACCATGCCTCCAAAAAGCTGGTGGTGATTTTGCCACATCCGCATCCTCCACCCCGTCCTCTTCTTCTACCTCCGTGGCCTCTTCTGCAGAATTGTACTCTGAACTTGCAGTGCTCCCTAAGCGTTCAAGGGGCTATGCAAGCAGTCAGGCTAAAAGATGCCATGTGGTGCTTGAGTTAGTCTGTCTTGGGGACAGGAGCCACACTGGGGAAGAGATTCTTTCAGCTCTGTGTGGGCAGACTCAGATGTGGTTGACGCCAAGGCAGCTTGAGCCAGGAATGGTTGTATGCGACAATGGCACCAACCTTCTCTCTGCCCTCTGTCCCACTAATATTCCTTCTGGAGCAAACGCTTAGTGGAATCATGGACAGGGCACTTTAGGCAGAACAGAGGGTGGAAGAGGAGGACTTCCTTTCCTCTCAAGGGCCCCTTTATGCAGAGAGCATTCCTGCAGAGCTGCCAAACACACAGGAGGAGGAGGAGGATTGTGTCAGCATGGAGGTGGAGTATAATACGCAGCAGTCTTCAAGGGATCATGGTTTTCAGGCCCCAGAAACCCAAGGAGTTGTACGTGGCTGGGTGGAGGTAGTTCCTGATAAAGTCATCCTCAGTGACCCAGAGGACACTCATGCCTCCTCAAACTTATGCTGCATGGGCTCTCTGATTCTGAAAAACCTGTGAAAAGACCCTAGGATTCGTGGTATCAAGGCGAGGGATCACTACTGGCTGGTAACCCTTGTTGATCCACATTATAAGGGTAAAGTTTCAGAACTCATCCTGCCTGTGCAGAGGGTGCAGAGGATGAAGCATCTTCAGGATACCTTGAAGAAAAGTTTGTGCAATGCCTTTCCAGACCCTGGGAGGTTACCATGTCCTGGTGCTGGTCCTGGACAACGTGTTTCTGAAGCTTCGGTCATTCAGAGGCAGAGTGGTGGAGAAGGTGGCCGGCTGAGCGATGCCTTTAAAAAAAATTTCAGTCCTCAACACCCAGGCCTGATAGATTCAAGTAACCATGGTCAACGTCTGCATTATATGGTGCAGGAATATATAGGGGCAAGAGCAGACTTGGAGACCTTTCCAACTGAGCATCCACTTAATTACTTGGTCTTGAGGATGGACCACTGGCCAGAACTTGCTCAATATGCAATTGAGCAACTGGCCTGTCCTGCATCCAGCATGCTTTCTGAACAGACATTCAGTGCTGCTGGAGGGTCAGTAACTGATCAAAGAGTGTGCCTGTCCACAGACTCGGTTGATAGGCGAACATTTATGAAAATGAATGAGCTATCAAGCCCCTGATGCTGTTGCAACTGATTAAATTTGCTAGGGATCTGGGATCCCTTGAAGACTGCCACTGCCCTATTCCTCCTGTCCATAATCTAGAACAATATTTTGTATTTAGGGCACCACCAATACCCAAGGCCCAATTTTTCTGCACCTGGTTTACAGGGGCATACCATAACAATTTTTAAACCAATTTAAAACAGCAGGCCCGTTCCTCTATCCAATAAGAGTAATTGCAAGTGGTTACAGTGTTCTGGCCTGCCAGCACCCAAGGCCCAATTTTTCGCCACCTGCTTGACTGGGGGCTTTCGTCACAATTTGTAAACTAATTTACAACATCAGGCCCTGTTTCTCCATCCACTGCCAGCCCCCAAGGCCCAATTTTTCGCAAGTTGTTTGACTGGGGCATTTCATCACAATTTTTTAACTAATCTACAACAGCAAGGCCCACACCAAAATGTAAAAATAAATGATGTGAGGTTCCCCCCCAAAATTCAAACCAGGCCCTTCAGGTCTGGTATGGAATTTAAGGGGAACCATGTGCCAATTTTTTTTTTAAAAATGACGTGGGGTCCCCCCCAAAATCCAAACCAGGCCCTTCAGGTCTGGTATGGACTTTAAGGGGAACCCCGTGCCAAAATTTAAAATATAATGATGTTGGCCCCCCAAAATCCAAACCAGACCCTTATCCGAGTATGCAGCCCACCTATTTACATCACCGGGGCCGAAATTCAGCAATGGGGAGAGCGGCGGCGATGAAAGAAGAAGTTAAAGATTGAAGATGAACAGAGGAAGCAAGAAGAATCAGAAGAAGGACTGGGGAAGGAGAAGATGGAGGAAGAACGGTGGAAGAAAAAAGAAAGAAGAAAAGAGCTATTTTACACAATAAAGGACTTGTCAAAAGCTGCCTCTTGTTTTTTGTAGCTACAAGGTAAACACCTTTGAAGGCCCTGACAGACTTTGCCCACTTCATAAAAAGCCCCATCCTCTAAACAAGTGTTCAAGGGTTCAAAGGTAAACCTCTCAAGGAAAGGATAGCCTTTCTTAGACAAAACGGCATCTGTTTCAAGTGTTGTGAATCCACTAAGCATGTAGCCAAAGACTGCAAAATACAAGCGGATTGCTCTGAATGTGGCAGTAACAGACACATCACAGCTTTACACCCTGATACTTTGCATCGGCCACTAGAGGTCACTGAAACCCTGAAAGATGAGGGCAGGGAGCAAAAAGATAATTCATCTACCCCAGTAATATCCAAATACACTGAAATCTGTGGTGACAGTACAAATCCACGTTCATGTCCCAAGATCTGCCTAGCAACAGGGGAAAAGCAAAAAGCAGTTAAGATGTATGTGGTTCTGGATGAACAGAGTAACAGGTCACTGGCAGGGTCAGACTTTTTTGATGCCTTCAACATTACATCGAGTGCAGTTCCATATGCCCTAAAGACATGTGTAGGAGTGATAGAAACTTCAGGAAGAAGAGCTACTGGCTTTACTATCGAGTCTCTTGACAAGAGAGTCCGTCTCTCACTTCCCACTTTGGTAGAGTGTGATATGGTACCAGATGATAAAGCAGAGATCCCTTCACCATAAGTGGCCCTTCATCATCCTCATCTCCATTCAATATCTCACCTTATTCCAGCTATCCAGATAGATGCCTCTATTCTTCTACTTTTTGGAAGAGACATTCTACAGGTACATAAGGTACACCAACAAATGAATGGGTCTTTTAATACCCCCGATGCTCAAAGACTTGACCTAGGGTGGGTTATAGTAGGGGAAGTTTGTCTAGGAACAGCACATCGGCCTGAAAGCGTCAACACTTCAAAGACATCTGTGCTAGCGAATGGGCGCACGTCCCTTCTTAGTCCATGCCAAAACAGCTTTTCGTTAAAGAAACCCTAAAACCATACTGTGACTCTCCTTCTAATTACAATACAGACATTAGTAGTAGCATGAAGACTGACACTTTAGGGAACTCAGTGTTCCAGAGAACAAAAGATGATAACACCAATGTCTACCCATTAGTGGAACCTGAAGCTGATCCTGAAATTAGGTCAGAAGTAGTAAGCTTCAGTACTAAAGCTTTTGACACTAGACTGCAGCCGCATCGTTTTGAAAGATTTTCCAACTGGAAGAGACTAAGCAGGGTTATAGCAAGATTAATTCATGTTGCGAAAAGCTTCCAGAAGAAAACCAACGATGATCGACCCGGAAGCTGGGGGGTTTTCCATGAAAGAATCAGTTTAGAAGAACTTTCACAAGCCAAGACCGTTATAATCTCTTCTGTACAACACACATATTTCAGGGAAGAATATGACTACATTGAACAACAAAAGACGCTTCCAAAACATATCCGTCTTACAAAACTCAGTCCCTTTATAGATCAAGATGGATTATTGAGAGTAGGTGGTTGTTTATCCTTTGCCATGCTGTCAGATGAAGAGAAGCAGCCTGTCATCATTCCTCATGATCACCACATTGCTACCTTGATTGTAAGATATTATCACAATCAAATAGTTCACCAAGGGCGCCACATAACAGAAGGTGCAATCCGAGCTGCAGGTTTCTGGATTCTTGGTGGAAAACATCTAGTGCCTGCAATCATCCACAGATGTGTCATGTGCCGTAAGCTCAGAGGGAGATTGGAAAGCCAAAAGATGGCAGAGTTACCAAAAGATAGAGTCAATCCTGAGCCTCCATTCACTAGTGTGGGTGTTGATGTGTTTGGTCCCTGGGCGGTTGTAACACGCCGAACTAGAGGAGGAAGCGCTGACAGCAAACGCTGGGCTGTTCTTTTCACATGTCCTTCTACAAGAGCAGTGCATATAGAATTGATTGAGTGCATATCAGCATCTAGTTTCATCAATGCTCTAAGATTATTTTCTGTTCGTGGTCCGGCTAAGTTAATTCGCTCGGATAGAGGTACTATCTTTGTAGGAGCATGCAAAGAACTGCATATATGTTCAAATGATGTAGAACTTCTAGACTATCTTGAAGACAAGGGATGCACATGGATCTGTAACACCCCACACTCGTCTCACATGGGAGGTGCTTGGGAGAGGTTGATAGGTGTAGCTAGGCGCATTTTAGATGCAATGTTACTACAAGCTAAACCTACTCGTTTGACTCATGAGACTTTGAGTACTTTCATTGGAGAAGTAATGGCTATCATTAATGCAAGACCTTTGGTACCACTATCTACAGATCCAGATAATCCAACAGTTCTTACTCCTGCTATGCTCTTGACCCAAAAGGTAGACTCTTTGTCGGCCCCTTGGGGAAACCTTAGTACACCAGAACTTCATGTAAAGCAATGGAAACAAGTCCAGTGTCTGGCTGATACGTTTTGGAAGAGATGGAGGAGAGATTACCTGTTTACCTTACAAATTCGCAGGAAATGGGTTAAGACCAGTCCCAATGTTAAAGTTGGAGATGTTGTGTTGTTGAAAGACAATCAAGAAATTGGAAACAACTGGCCTATGGGAATTGTCACAAATACATTGCCAAGTAAAGATGGTAATGTCAGAAAGGTTGAAGTCAAAGTGACGAAACAAGGGACTGTTAAAGTGTATGCCAGACCAGTTTCAGATGTCATTGTTCTCCTTTGAACAGGTATTTCTATTTTGTTGTTGGCACAATACATAACATAGAGCTTGTCACTGACAGCTTTCAGACGTGACATTCGCCATGAGTTAAATTCCATCCTGTGGATTACAATTGGCATTGGAGATAGTTTGGCCTAGTGTGGCTTCTCCAATCCGAAGATGGGTTTATGGACAAAACTATTTCTTCATGTGAGCTACCAGCTTGAAGTACCATAGCCAAGAGACGCTGATATTGTGGACTCATGTTTTAGTTTATGTCACCAGTTCTAGACAGGAACGTATTTTCTTATTAGTGTGTTTTTTCCTGTACAGTAAATATGTATAGGTAGTGATATAATGTATTATATCAGGCAGGGAGTGTGCTGCCTTTACAGGCTAATTTAGTTATAATTACTTATATAGAATGTGTAGTTTACCACTGCCATCTAGTGGCAAAAATATGTAGCAGTTTATCTCTAGTTATGTAAATTTCTTAGACAGGAAGTGACCTTTGGTTTAGAAAGTTCTTCAGACATCTTAGATTGCCATGCTGTATGGACCCAGCATGTTCGTTCTCTCTCAAGGGGCTTGAGACATCATCACCTGTAAGTGCCTTTCTGTTGTGTCATCTGTCATTTATGTTAGACTAGTGATTATATGTGTACTGATATCCTGTCATTGTATTGTATTGCAGTTTCACAAGATAAAATAAAATCAGAGAAATTCAAAAAATAAAGTTGGATTCCTTCGGTAGACAATTCAAGCATTGGGCTTCCGTTTACTGGAGTCTCTGGCAAGTGTTTAGCTGTCCGTTTAGAATCACACATAGTTAGTGTTTTGAGAGCCGAACAATTACTATGTTAAAGCTTATATGAGATGCTACTAATTCGGTTTACATATACTTTTAGGAACTCTGGGAAGGTGACCCCTGAGGTTTCCTACATACATCATTTACTGTAACACTATATTATATTATACTTAATATTATGAATAACTGGTACCAATAAAAATTAGTCTAATAAAAATGCTTCCATGGCTAGGCAGCTTCCAAGACAAATGGATCAGGCGCATGCTAGGGTTGCCACATCATCCCTTTAATCCAGGACACATATTAATTACACAGGTTCTGTGGCTGATTAAGGTGGTAATTAAATTCACTTAACTAAATTAAATTAGCCTCAGAACCTGTGTAAGTCATATGTGTCCTGGATTAAAGGGATGATGTGGCAACTCTAGCGTATGCTCATTGAGGGTTTTTGGATTGGCTTTTACCTGCCCCCTTATTCGGGTCAGGGCTGTTTCTGGTTTGATAATTTGAAATCGGTAACTGCTTTACCAGACATAGTTCGCTGTAAGCTAAGAAAAGAAATCAAGGAAGGGAGGATTGCAGGCCCTCCCCCCCCCCCTTCAGTAATTTTCGCCTTTCACCACTAGGGCTAGTGCCTAAAAAAGAGCCCAATGAATATAGGATTATTCACCACCTCTCATTCCTGAAGGGTTTGTCTGAATGATCAAATCAATGAGGGGATAGCATCAGTCTCTTATGTCTCATTTGAGCAAGCAGTATCTGTCATTAGGACATTCTGTCAGAGAGCCTTCCTGGCTAAGTCAGATATAAAATCAGCCTTTAGACTGCTTTCTATATGGCTGGGGGCATTCAATTCTCTGGGCTTCCAGTTTGAGGGGGGATTTTAAGTTGACAAATGTCTCCCAATGGATTGTTCTGTGTCTTGCATGTACTTTGAAGCATTGTCCTCTTTTCTGTAATGGATGGTCAAGAAAGAACAGAAGGGGCGGTGGTACACTATTTAAATGATTTTCTGTTCATTGGGCCAGCTGATTCTGCCATTTGTTATACTTTGTTGCAAGTTTTTCACCGGTTGATGGGGCACATTGGTGTCCCATTAGCTGTGGAAAAGGCAGTTTCTCCATGCATAACCTTAGATTTTTTGGGAATCTCAATCGATACAGTTAATATGGAATTCAGGCTACCCCCCAAAAAAATTGGTCGGTTGAGGAGTCTTCTCCAAACTATGCTTAAAAAGAACAAGGCAACAGTACGGGAGATACAATCATTAATAGGGCTGCTGGCATTCGCTTCCAGAAGTATGCCTATGGGGAGAATGTTTTCCAGGAGGCTTGCCTTTGTTATTGGAGAATTAAATTCCCCATGCCTGCATGTTTGTTTAACTAGAGAAGTTAAAGCAGATTTAATGATGTGGAATAGTATAAGGTCATTTTGGCAGGACAATTTCATTCTGGACATTGACTTTCAATTTTATACTGATGTTGCAGGGTCCATAGGCTTTGGTGCTTATTGGAATGGCGAATGGTGTGCTGGGGTGTGGCCTGATTTCTGGAGAGATGATGGTTTTACAAAAAACATTGTTTTACTGGAACTATTTCCAGTCATGGTTGCAGTGGTATTGTGGGGTCAGCAATTTAGCAACAAAACTGCCTGGTCTCTAAGTCTTCTCTTGTAGTCAGGCTGTTAAGAAATTTGGTCCTTCATTGTTTACATCGTAACATTTGTCTCAATGTAAAATACAAGGCAGGAAAACATAATATAATTGTGGATGCTTTATCTCGCAAAAAATTTCCAGCAGTTCAGAAAACTGGCCCCAGAAGCAGCAGCCAAGGGTCTGCAGTGTCCAGAGCATTTGTTCCACCTTATCAGCAATTAGTTCAGGATGTGGTGAGAAAGTCTCTATCTGAAAAAACCTGGAGTGATTACATATTGGCATGGAAGAGGTGGTGGGACTATTTAAATGCCTGTGATTTATCTCCATTTGCTGATTCACTAGAGTTGATTCTGACATTCGTATGTGACTTAATTCAGTTTGACTATCTTCATGCACATGTTTCCAAAACTTTAGCAGGCATCTCCTACTTTAGGAAGCTACACGCTGCCCCAGTTTGTTCTTCGTATTTCAGTATAAAACAGTTCCTAAAAGGTTTTAAAAAAACAGTGTTACTCCCCAGACAGGAGGTCACCCATTTAATTTAAAATGCTATGTGATCTGCTTGATGTTACTAACATGGTTTGTTCTTCAGCTTTGGAGGCATTACTATTCAGAACTGCATTTTCTCTAGCCTTTTTCTGTACATTCCACATCTCTGAACTAGTTTCTCGTTCACGTAAATGCAATACAGGTTTGTTGATGGAGAGCGTGAGGGTAACAGGAAAGAATATTAATATATTTTTGTGCAAGTCAAAAACAGATTAGTTGAGTAAAGGTAAATGGTTAATGTGGTTGTCAACTCATAACAACCACTTTAACCTACAGGTAAGCCTATAATAAGGCTTACCTGTAGGTTCCCTGCATATCTCCTAACCCTGCACAGTTTAGGAGATATACAGTGTACTCGCATGTGCCAATATCAATCGGCATATGCGCAGTGAAGAAATGGCCTCCATGCCGTTTCTTCACTGAGATTGTGCTGCGATTGGCGGCTCCCGCGTGCATGCTTGGGAGTGACGTCATGCGGCTCTGGCCAGTCACAGAGCCAGAGTCCGCAGCCCTGGGGAGAAAATAGACGCAACCTGGAGAGGGAATAGCGCCGGCTTCCAATGCAGGTAGTGTGTACTGGTGGTGTGCACTGTCCTGTGGCCTTGGTATCTCAGTGGTTGGCAGTGAAGTCCCCCTCTATCTCCTTTATAGCACATGCTGACAGTAGTCCTTTGACCAATTTTTAATTTCAAGCAGTATTAAATAAATGTTTGGCTGCTAATGGTCTAAATGGCAACCACATTTCTGCCCACTACTTTAAAATTGGGGCAGCTACTGAGGCAGCAAGGCTAGGCCTTAGCCAGGACTTTATCAAGAACATTGGCAGATGGGAGTCGAGTAGATTTAGATTGTATATTCGCCATGCTCTGAGTATTTATTGAGTATTTTCTTTCTTTTATGTCCTCCAAAGGTGGCTTGGATTATAGGCCATTCTTTTGTCTTTTTGGCACATAGAAGGGCTTTAGCATGAAGTTACACAGAGTACCTTTCATTTTCAACTGATCAACTGCTGGTTTTATGGAAAGGTAGTACAGGACTAGGATGGCACAACTTAATTAATCTGCTAAACATTTGGCCCACATCACACATTGTGATCTTTCACATTGGTAGTAATGACATTGGTAATTCTAAAACCCTGGCCCTGCTACAAAGACTGCAGTATGGTCTAGCTGCAATTCATTCCCATCTGCTAGAAACAAGGTTCGTTTTTTCAGAAATTATTCCTCGCATGATTTTGGCCCCCACTTCTGGGAGTCAGCACATGGGATGAAATTAGGAAAAGGGTCAATAGAAAGATGTGTAAATTCATGCCAGCCATTGGGAAGTTTTCTTACCGTTATTCAGAACTGGTAGGTTTTATTCCTGAACTATTTTACGATGATTTGGTTCTTTTATCTGACATTGGTTATGATATTTTTAATGCGGGTCTCAGGTCTATGATTGAGTTGGCCATGGGGTTGGGGGGTGCCAGGTCATAACCTGGCAGGTGGGGTCATGTAACCCCACAGGTGTGGGTGGAAAGTGTTTATGGTGGTACCTGGTGGTTGGTACAGATTTTGAGTGCTCGAGTCCTGAAAGACTGACCAGGTGAAAGTTTAACAGTGGTATTGGTTTGTGTGTGTTCAGTGTTAATGGTCTGGTAAAATTAAAGTTCAAAGTTATTCATATTTTGTTTTAAAACCCAAGTAAAGGGGCCACGGCCATAAGTTTTCACACTTCGGTTTGCTAGTTTTATTTATTATCATGATTGGTCAGATGGTTATGGGGTGGGTGGAATCAGGGTGGTTGTTTGTGAGGTTGTACAGTCCCATGCTAGGGACATGGGTCAAAAAAATAGCCGAGTGTCCCCATGGGACTTGTCACCCCCCACAACCATCTCCTCTTTCCTTTCTGTATTGTTCTGTCATGGTTCACAGTTTTAATTGAATTAGAACAGTAAAAAGGTACAGAACCCTTCTGCTGGCTTTCTCTGTTTATATCTCAGGTCCTGGGACATCTCCCCCTCCCCACCTTGCATCCTGGTCACCGATAAGAAGACAAGATAAGAAATGCCTAGAGTGAAAGTTGAAAGTAAAGCAAGCAACCAATGGAGACACAGTTTGTTCCTTTATAGGTGCCAGCGTCGGTGGTCTGGTACAACAGTCTGAATTTTCAATCAAACTGTCATCTCCCCTTCCTCCACTTCCTCCAATGGTCTGGTAAAATTAAAGTTCAAGGTTATTCATATTTTGTTTTAAATAAAAGGGTCACGGCCATAAGTTTCCACACTTCGGTTTCCTGGTTTTATTTATTATAATGATTGGCCAGATGGTTATGGGGTGGGTGAAATCAGGGTGGTTGTTTGTGGGGTTGCACAGTCCCATGCAAAGTAAAAGCATGAAATAACAGGTGTGCAGTGCTTCAACAGGGAATAAGTATTAGATCCAAAAGGTAATCCCAAATCCACCTGGTGGGTGCACAGACCAAGACGTTCCTCAAACATCCAAATCATGAATATGTACAGAAGGCTGGCACTCCAATGCAGTACATTTATTGTTATGTGCAGAGATAATAAATGAACAGCAGATGCGTTTCGGTGGGACAAACCGCCTTGGTCAACAGCTGCTGTTCATGTACTATCTGTGCGTATATCAATAAATATACTGCATTGGAGTTTTGGAGTGCCGACCTTCTGTACATATTCAAAGTAAAAGCATAATGTGCTAGTATGCATCTTACCTGCAAACAAAGCCTGCGCTGCCCCTGCTGCAGGCCGCATCCATGTTCGCCCCCCCCCTCCTTCCGGGGCTGCGGACTCCGGCTCTGCGACTAGCTGGAGCCTCGTGACATCACTTCCGCGCATGCGCACGGGAGCTGCCAGTCATGGCACTCGCTCATTAAGAAATGGCACGGGGGCCATTTCTTCACAGCGCATGCGGTGATGACATCATTGGCGCAAAGCACAGTAAATATCTCCTAAACGGTGTATAGGTAAGCCTTAGTCTAGGCTTACCTATAGGTACAACTTCCACAGAGAGGTTTACAACCCCTTTAAGTGTTATATCCAATACGATGTTGGTTATGTCAATGGGTAATTCTGAAAGTCACCTTTCCAGAATGCATGGTGCTTCCTTAATACCATTTTCTTGTCAGTGTTCCTTCATTTATTAAGCTAAGCTAGGAAATGTGAACGGGTATCCTGTGTTCTCCCTTTAGTATCCCAGTATGTGTTTGCAGACAATGGGGATATAGGCGTGACACCCGTTATTATTGTCCCTCCTGTCCTGACCAGCCTGGTCTTTGCATCGGTGAATGTTTCCGTCGCTACCACACACTAGTGGAGTATTAGCGTAGGGTACAGCACTACACAGGCATAGGGCATACTTTCATAGGGTCTCCAAAGATGGCACCGCATTTTGAGAGACCCGAACCTGGAACTGTTACAATTACAGTTACAGTTTACCAAAAAAATGTTTTAAAACAACAAAACAATAAAAAATGTTAAAAAAAATAGTTGTCATTTTTTTGTTCTTCTCTTTCTATTGTTCTCTCTCTATTCTCTCTCTATTGTTACTGTATTTTATGCTTACCTGCAATGTTCTATTGTTACTGTGTTTCATTATGTTTGCTTTGCAGGTATGTAATTCTACTTTTATACGTTACTGTTTACTCTGTTATATTGTTAATCATTATTTGCTTTTAAAGTACACCATTCAGCTGTAGCACTGATTTATTTATCTTGACAGCAACAGCATTTGCTCCCAAGATATGTAAATCAGCGACTCCAGCGCTGTAGGAGGTGATTTCACCACCACAGTTAAAAAAGAGCATATATGCCTTAGCATAGGGGCAGGGGTGGACATAGGGGTGGATTGACCCTATGCTTCGGCATATATTTTTAGAATGGTGTTATACCCATCATTAGACGTGGGTAGATGCAGGGCGGTTTTCTAATGGTGGGCGTACCACCGATTCATTGATTTCTTTTTTTTTCATTTAACCCACAGGCTGCATAAAAGATAACATTACATCATATGCCCAACAAGGACCAGCGATGTACTGCTATGTTACTGGACTTTAAGTAGTTATACCAGAATGATGCCTGCAGGTACAGGTATCATCTTAGTATCGTTCTTTTCAGCCAGCAGTCGGATTTTCATGTAAAAGCAATCCTAGTGGCTAATTAGCGGCTAGACTGCTTTAACAAGCAATGGGAGGGAATGCCCCCCTCCCACAATCTTCCATGGTTTTCTCGTGCTCTCCTGTCCCACCAGTGAACCAGAGAATGCAGCCGGTGGTTCCGCCAGCTAACCATAAAGCTGATCAAAGACGAGAATGGCTCCAATCATCTCTATGGCCTAAGAAACCGGAAGCTACAAACATTTCATGACTTCGGTTTCGCCGGATATAAACACGCCGGATATAAACAGTGCCATTGGGAAATTGGGAAAGCATCTTATCACATCGATCTTGGTGTGGTCAGATGTTTTAATGGCTGAGGAGAGATCTAGAGTCTAACAGACCCCATATTTTTCAAAAAAAGAGTACCTGTAACTACTATCATAGGGGATATTTAAATTCCCTGTGATAACAATAAAAATGATAAAAGAATTAAAGGGACAGTGTAAATATAAAATAAAAAGCAAAGTGAATAATTAAAAAAAAATACACCCCTGTCCCCCCATGCATGCGCGCAAAGGTGAACGCAATCGTCAGTCTCATGTCGTATGTAAACAGCAATTGCACCATGTAAGTGGTAACCTGTAAAGCCTTTAAAAGGCTTTTAACCACTTCCCGACCGCCGTATGCAGAATGACAGCCGGGAAGTGGTTCAGTTATCCTGACTGGACGTCATATGACGTCCTCAGGATAACAAGCCGCCGCGCGCCCGGGGGGGCGCGCATCGCGGCGATCGGTGGTGTGGTGGGTCAGTCTGACCCCCCGCAATACCGATCTCGGTAAAGTGCTTCGATCCGAAGCACTTTACCGTGTGACCAGCCGTGACCAATCACGGCTGGTCACAGTGTAATACAGGAAAGCCGTTTATCGGCTTTCCTGTACTCAGGTCTGCAGACCTGATGAGGGGAGAGCCGATCGGCTGCATCCCTGACAGGGAGGGTTTGTGCTGATGATTTATCAGCACAGCCCTCCCTCGGATCGCCACCCTAGACCACCAGGGAGCCTGCCCAGTGATGTGCCCACCCAGGACCACCAGGGAGCCGACCAGGGACCACCAGGAAGCCGATCTGGACCACAAGGGAGACCCCCCTAGACCACCAGGTAAGTGACTAAGTGCTCAGGTCCACCTTCACTCAGTGCCACCTTCAGATGCCACCCTAGACCACCAGGGAATGTGCTCCTATTAATGTATATGCCCACCAGTGCCCCTATCAGTGCCCACCAGTGCCCCTATCAGTGCCCACCAGTGCCCCTATCAGTGTGTACCAGTGCCACACATCAGTGCCCACCATTGCCACCTACCAGTGCCCACCTATCAGTGCCCATCAGTGCCACCTATCAGTGCCGCCTATGAGTGCCAATAAGTGCTGTCCATTAGTGCCCATCAGTACCGCTTAGCAGTGTCCGTCAGTGCTGCATATCAGTGCCCATCAGTGCTGTATATCAGTGCCACCTCTCAGTACCCGTCAGTGCTGCTTATCAGTGCCGCCTAACAGTGCTCATCATCGCTGCATATAAGTGCCTCATCATCAGTGCCACCTCATCAGTGCCGCCTCATCAGTGCCAATCAGTACTGCCACATCAGTGCCCGTCAGTGTAGCCTCATCAGTGCCCACCAGTGATGGAGAAAATTTACTTATTTACAAAGTTTTGTGACAAAAATAGAGAATTTTTTTTTTTTCAAAATTTTCGGTCTTTTTTTATTTGTAGCGCAAAAAATAAAAACCGCAGGGGTGATCAAATACCACCAAAAGAAAGCTCTATTTGTGGGAACAAAATGATAAAAACTTTGTTTGGGTACAGCGTCGCACGACCGCGCAATTGTCATTCAAAGCGCAATAGCACTGAAAACTGAAAATTGGTCTGGTAGTGAAGGGTTCTAAGTGCATAGTATTGAAGTGGTTAAAAATGTATATAGTTTGTCGTGACTGCACAGGTGTGTGTAATTTTAAAGCTTGTCATGTTTTGTATCTATGTACTCTGCATAAAATCATGTTTTATATTTCACCAAACATTTGGGCAATATAGTGTGTTTTTGTGCATTAGAATTCAAAAATGTGTTTTTTTCCCAAAAATTGCATTTGAAAAATTGCTGCACAAATACTTTGTGAAAAAAAAATGCAACACTCACCATTTTAATCTATAGGGCCTCTGCTTTAAAAAAATCTATATAATGTTTGGGGGTTCAAAGTAATTTTCTAGCAAAAAAAATATGTTTTCATGTAAACAAAAAGTGTCAGAAAGAACTTGGTGGTTCAAGTGGTTAGAAGAGTGGGTGACGTGGGGCATAAAATGACAGAACAGTTCAAACCCCCCAAATGACCCCTTTTTGAAAGTAGACGCCCCAAGCTATTTGCTGAGAGGCATGTTGAGTCCATGGAATATTTTGTATTTTGTCACATGTTTTGGGAAAATTTACATTTGTTTTTTTTTTGCACAAAGTTGTCACTAAATGATATATTGCTCGAACATGCCATAGGTATATGTGTAATTACACCCCAGAATACATTCTGCTGCTTCTCCTAAGTATGGGGATACCACATGTGTGGGACTTTTTGGGAGCCTAGTTCGGAGCCTAGAGCGGGGTTTTGCTCTATCTGGGCATTTCTTGGCCTCCGAAATTGTGATAGGTAGTGAAAAGTGAAATAAAAAATTTACGCCCTTAGAAAGCCTGTAGGCGGTGCTTGGTTTTCGGTGTCCTGTACATGGCTAGACTGCCAAAAAGTCTGACACATGTGGTATCCCCGTACTCAGGAAAAGCAGCAGAATGTATTTTGGGGTGTAATTCCACATATACCCATGGCATGCGTGAGCTATATAGCATTTCAGTGACAACTTTGTGTAATTTTTTTTTTTCATTTTTCAATTACGTGTAACAAAAAAGTAAAGTATTCAATGGGCTCAACATGCCTTTCAGCAAATTCCTTGGGGTGTCTACTTTCCACAATGGTGTCATTTGGGGGGGGGTTGTACTGCCCCTCCATTATAGCACCTCAGGAAATGAGATAAGCAGCCATAAACTAAAGGCTGTGTAAATTCCAGAACCAACCAACAAACCAATAAATGTACGCTTATTGACTTTTTTTTGTACCCGAGTTATGTAGCTGAATGCATTTTGGCAAAAATGTATGACTAAAATTGAGTTTTTTGTATTTTTTTAATAACAAAAAAAGAAAATATCATTTTTTTTTTCAAAATGTTTGGTCTCTTTTTTTGTTTATATCACAAAAAATAAAAAACACAGAGGTGATAAAATACCACCAAAAGAAAGCCCTATTTGTGGTAAAAATAAAAAGGGAGTAAATTTCATTTGGGTACAGTATTGCATGGCCGTGCAATCACCAGTTAAAACAGCGCAGTACCAAATTGTAAAAAGTGTTCTGGTCATTAAAGGGGAAAATCCTTCCAGGGCTGAAGTGGTGAAATTAAACTTTAGCTTTACAGGGTAAAATTTCAAGGACAGCACCCCCGCCTCACTAAAAGCAGTCAGTATTGTTAAATATACGGTAAAGCCTGGTGAATCCAACACCACAAATTTACTTGGCTCCACCAAGATTTTTTAAACCTGCTGGTGTATGACCTTTTCTTTTTTTAACTTAGACAGCTTTATCTTAAAATGAAGTAAAAGATGTGTTCCCTATTTTTCCTAATTGCTCACAAATAGATCAAAAGCTGCCCACAATGCTTCATTAAAACATTCAATCAGCACGGCCCTTAAATTAATGAATTAAAAACAATCTTCCATATGTCACTCAAAACATCAGCTAATGCAAAGTATAATTATTAATTTGTTCAGTGGAGCAACATTTCAGAAGAAAGGTCAATTAGCTCTGTTTTACAGTGATATGAACATCCTTTTATGAAACTATTTTTATACATCAGCGCAGTGTCGCAGGTTTCAAATTGCATTGATGTCTGAAGAACATTTCTAGCAGAAAAAAAATCTGTAGACTTTACTGTTCTCTAAACGTCCTTTGTCTGCATGAATTAAGTTAGAACTGATGGAGTGGATCAGTAGAGTAGGGGAATAGTGATATAACCTCTTACAGGACCAGAAAGTCTCAATAATTTCCTTCACAGGGTATTTCATTAGAGATAAATGCTGGACAATTTGCATCTAGAATTGGGAATACTGTGACTACGGCTGTATAATGAAATGAGACATATGCCTATTTAATTTCACTCACAAAAGAATTCTGAAGAGCTGGATCATTTGAAAGGCAAAGCAGAATGTCTATGACTGTCAAGCTTATAACCAAAACATCCTAAATAAAGAGCAATACACTGTCAATACAGTTACATTGTTAGTATAAATTTAAAACGGCTGTCCTGCTCAAGAGTCAAATAACCGTGTCTCTCTATTTGCCAGTTTTTCTTTTTTTAGGTTCCAGGATGAACTTAAAATTTACTAATTAAAGGAGAAGTTTGGGCTGCATAAAAAACAAACATGATTGTTCAGTTCTCAGTAAGCTTGGAGCAGAAAGCTGTGACTGTCAGTCACTGCTCTCTGTTCTGCTCCCCCAGTGCTCACTGGAGCACCAGGCTGGACATGGGTGGACGTAGATGGCTATGGCACTCCAGGAAACACCTGTCAATCATGCAGCTGGGTGGATACCGACAATATTGTCAGAGATCCTTCCAGAGTATAGAGAAGCTCTGTGACATCAGCTGATAGCATGTAATAGCCAGACTCTAGCAAATCAAGGAGGAAGGAGAAACCAGGTGAGCAGTGTAGGTCCCATTCACTGTGTGCACGTCAGGTCCGTGAACCATACCATAAAGCAATCAAGAAGAGTTTGTAGACAGCATTTCAGCAGATAGGAAAATGGTCATCCAATTTATTTCAAATCATGGGTACAGAAGTAAACATCCAAAAACATCCAAGAACATGTCCACTAGCAAGTGGATGGCAGGACAGGAGCAAAGATTAACGCGTTTCACGAAATAGAATTTGCTTAATCATGATTTCGTGAAACGTGTTAATCTTTGCTCCTGTCCTGCCATCCACTTGCTAGTGCATATGTTCTTGGATGTTTTTGGATGCTTACTTCTGTATCCATGATTTGAAATAAATTGGATGACCATTTTCCTATCTGCTGGAGTGCTGTCTACAAACTCTTCTTGATTGCTTTATAGCCAGACTCTAGGTCACAGGAAAGAGAAGTAAGTATACTTCTGTGACACGCAAGAGAAGTATGGCCAAAAAAGCTTGGTCCATACTTCTCCTTTAAGCCCAAATAACAGGTTTACTTGATAGTCGCCACATGATATCTCTTGGGCCTCCTGACTGACCACTTAGCCCTCAACACTGCATCATGGAAGGACGGAGTATTCCCAGCAAGCATAAGAGAGTGGCAGGGGTGGGCTCATACATGAACTGATCACTTCACTCTGAATGGAGTCTAACCAATGGAGTATACACTAAAGTTTGGGTTTGCTTTAAAGTATATCTAAAACCAAGAACAAAAAATCAATATAGTGCCACTTAAAAGCCGTTAGATGTTGTGGCAGCATGTTTTTTCTTTTTATTTATTTTATTTATTTAAAGAGCTGCGTAAATTGACGACGCTATATAAGTACCTGAAATAAATAAATGTATTAGCTGTGAAATAGATAAATGTATATGTAAAGACATATACATTGTACATTCACATCAGTCCCTATCCTCAAGGAGCTTACAATCTAAGGTCCCTAACTCACATTCATAAATTCACCTAGGACAGATTTTACCGGGATGATACACATACATACTTACACTCAATCCCTGGAATCTAACATTCGA
>BLSH010070945.1:2269170-2287462 GCA_018402905.1 Glandirana rugosa | reverse complement strand
GATTTTAATTTATTTTCCCTATCCCCATTTATTTGTAGGGCACTTGCCCTAGTCTGAAGATGATTTTAGAACAGTTATATGGCTTCTACCGTTAATTAATACTTTTCAGACACAGTTTGAAGATGATCCACATTCACCTCCATTTTTGCTTTTTTTATGTTTTTATTTTTTTAAAAATATTTAAAGTTATTTCCCTGTCCCCATTTTTTTGTAGGGCACTTGCCCTACCCTTACCCCCATTTTACTTCCTTTTGCAGCCCTCTAGGGCTTTCCAGGACTTTGTTACAGGCATTTTTGTGCCTAAAAGTTCGGGTCCCCATTGATTTCAATGGGGTTCGTTGTCCGTGCGATCGTTCGGGTTCCGTCCGGACCCGGACCCGGACTTTGTCCCGAAGTTCGGACGGACCAGCAGAACCCGAACTTCCAGAGGTTCGCTCAACTCTAATTAGGAACAATGGACTGGCTATAACCTGACTGAGTTCTCTGAGGACTCTTAGGTGTAAGCCATCTGGTCCTGGTGATTTGTTAGTGTTAAGTTTATTAACTCTTTCCCTGACTCCGGTCTCTATTATCCAAGAGGGAATGTCCTGTGTTTTTTTTTTGCGTAAAAACTGAGGAAAAGAAGGTATTTAGTACAGTTGCCTTCTTTGTATCATCTGTAACCATCCTCCCATTCTCCTCTATTATGTGTGCAATGTGTCCTGGTTTTGACTTTTTACTCTTAATATATCTAAAGAATTTCTTTGGGTTCTTTTTACTTTCTTACGCTATGTGTCTCTCGTAATCATTTTTAGCCGCCCTGATTGAGATCTTACACTTCTTATTGCATTCCTCGAAGTGTCGGAATACTGATGGTGACCCATTCCCTTTATATATTTTAAAGGCCATATTTTTCTCCTTAATGAGACTTTTCTCATTACTATTTAACCACCCAGGATTAATCTTCGCTCTTCTATATTTATTGCCCATTGGAATGCACTGTATGATAGCTTTGTTTAATATGCTCCTAAAGCATTCCCATTTCTCTTCTGTTTTTAATGTTCCCGGGATTTGGTCCCAATTTATGTTATGTACCAATGACCGCAATTCAGAAACATTTGTTCGTTTAAAATTTAGTGTTTTTGTGCTACCCTCGTGCCTCCTTTTCCAATGATTTACGCTAAATGTGATCATCCTATGACCCCTAGATCCCAAATTGTTACATATTGACATATATGATAGTTTATAATTACTAGGTCTAACAGGGCATTCTTTCTAGTTGGGAAATCCACCAATTGGGACACGAAGTTGTCCTGTAAGACATTTATGAAATGACGGGCCTTTAATGAGTGAGCTGTTCCCTCTGCCCAGTCAATATCAGGATAATTGAAGTCCCCCATTATGATTACATTTCCCTGTTTCCCCGCCATTTCTAACTGTGATAGGAGTGCCAGCTCCTCCTACTCCTGCAGGTTGGGTGGCCTAAAAAATACACCCACTACTAATTTCCCGCTAACTTCTTCTCTTTGGAGTTCTACCCACACTGATTCGACCTCCCCCCTAGTCCCATACATAATGTCGCTCCACTCTACCACCCTTGCATCATTTTTGACATATGGATACACCCCACCCCCTCTTCTACCTTCCCTGTCCTTGCGGCACAAGCAATATCCCTGTATGTTGGCCAGCCAATCGTGAGAGTTGTCAAACCAAGTTTCAGTTATTCCCACAAAATTGAAAATTGAAGTCCTCTTCATGTAATAGTAGCTCCAGTTCCTCTATTTTGGTAGCTAGGCTCCTAGCATTTGTGTATGTGCCTCTTAGTGTTGTATGAGTGCATATTTTTTTCTCCTTCTGTTTCCCCTGGCTTTGTTTTTGAATTTGAAGTTCCCACTTGTTTATCCCTGGATCTGATTTGCTGGCCGTATTATCACTGCTGACTACCCTATCACCCTCTGTCATCTGCTCACTGACGGCTATCTCTTCCTTTAACCGCTCCCCCTCAAAACCTAGCTTAAAAGCCCCTCCAACTTTGTGGCCATCTTTCTTCCCAATAGAGCTGTACCATCCCCAGTAAGGTGCAGCCCATCCTTACTAAAGAGCCGGTAACTGACTGAGAAGTCAGCCCAGTTCTCCAGGAACCCAAACCCCTCTTTCCTACACCAATTTGTCAGCCACTTGTTCAGTTCCCTAAGCTCCTGCTGCTCTCTGGCGTGGCTCGAGGTACAGGTAGTATTCCAGAGAAAACCACCTTGGAGGTCATTTTCCTCAATATATTCCCTAACTCCCTGAAATAAATGTTTAGGACTCTCCACCTTCCTCTCACTTTGTCATTGATACCAACATGTACAATGACCACTGGGTCCACCCCAGCCCCGCCCAATAATCTGTCCACTCGATCCATGATGTGTTGAACCTGAGCACCCGTTAAACAGCATACTGTTCGGCAGCCCCGGTCTTTTTGACAGATCACCATCTCTGTCCTCCTAATAATGGAGTCCCCCACTACCAGCACTTGTTTAGCCTTTTCTATATTTCCTCCCCCCTCCTTACTGGAGCCATCACTTTCCTGGCAGCTAGGGGAAGGCACCTGCTCCAGCACTGCCACCCCTGAGCTTATATCCCCAGCATCATGCAATTTGGCATATTTGTCGGGGTGTATCAACTCAGGGCTGCACTCGGGCACTCACAGTACACAGGCACTCACAGTACTCAGGCACTCTCTGTCCACCAGTACTCACAGTACATGGGCACTCTCAGTTACACCACAACACTCAGTTCCCTGGCAGTTACTCAACAGTACTCAATACTCAGTATGCCACACAGCTTATTTACTCCAGTACTCTGTTAGACCAGAATGCTCAGTTACTCAACACTACACAATTATACTAGAGTACTCAGTTATTCAACAGTGCTCACTTATACCAAAATATAAATGTGCTAATTAGCAAATAAAAAAAATAGCACTTCCACCAATCTTATAAGTGAATAGTGAGATTATCAAAAACTTAATTCCAAAAAAATGGTTATACCAAAAAAAACAAAAGGTCACAATAAAAATACAAAAAAAAGTCAGTTGTAGCAATCAATCACAAATGATTAGTGCAGTATTTATAAAACTGAATTCCAACACCTGTGCTAATAAAGTAAAGTGCTGCTATATATTCCCAGATAGACAGCATGCGTACTCCACCCCAACAGTGAGCATGTATAGGCTCACCAGAAATATTTGGCCATAAAATAACCAATAGGCTTTTTAATATATGTGGCGATCAACTCTCCATCAATCGCAACACCAGGTCTCCACACTCTTTCAATCATGTATTACCGTGGAAGGCTGTGTGGGAACGGCTCCATCAAGTGAGCCGCAAAAGGCAGATAATGGTGTAATACTGTTTATTCATAAAAATAGGATTTTATTAAGAACTTACCGTAAAATCCTTTTCTCTGAGTTCACTGACAGACGCAGCCCTTCATTGACAAGTGGGGTTTATGGCGTCACATTCGCTGATACGTACATTTGTACAGGGTGTACGCCATGTGGCTCCTCAGGTACGGACGCCTTTGGTGCCGTGGGATTTGAATTTGGTACTTTCTGTACTGCAGAAACTGCCATATGAGAAAATCAGGGATATTCCCTTACAATTGCTGTCGCAAAAGGTGTCTTTCTTGGTGGCCATTTCATCCGCTAGGCAGTTGGCAGCGTTGTCCTGTAGGTCTCCCTACTTGGTCCTTCATAAGGACAAGGCGGTCCTGCAGCCTTCCCCTTCGTTTCTACCGAAGGTGGTTTCCTCTTTTCACATTAATGAGGATATTGTTCTCCCTTCCTTGTGTCCACACCCGTCGCATTCCAAGGAGATTGAGTTGCATTCTCTGGATGTTGTGAGGGCTTTGCGGGTGTATTTGGTGGCTACAGCTTCTTTTCGGAAGTCTAATGCATTGTTTGTGCTGATAGAAGGCCTGCACAAAGGGTTGGCGGCCTCGTCGGCTACTTTTTCCCCGTTGGATCAGGCAGACCGTGACCCATGCGTACACTGTTCGGGGGAAAGTCCCCCCTTTTCAGGTCACGGCTCATTCCACCAGGGCAGTTAGTACTTCCTGGGCTTTCAGACACCAGGCTTCGTGTCCCCAGGTGTGCAAGGCGGGGCCTTGGTGCACACTTTTGCTAAGTTTTACAAAGTTGATGTGTCAGCATCTGCGGATGCTGCTTTTGGCCGTAAAGTGTTACAGGCCGCGGTGTAGGCGCGTCTGGCGCCTCCTGAGAGGATTCTGTTGGGTACAGTTGTTATTGTTTACCCACCCCTCTTGAATGACTGCTTTGGGACATCCCCACTTGAAGGGCTGCGTCTGTCAGTGAACGTAGGAGAAAATAGGATTTTATTAAGAACTTACCGTAAAATCCTTTTCTCTGAGTTCACTGACAGGCGCAGCACCCACCCCTCTGTGTTGCGTTTGTGCAGCTTGTTACGAACTGATATGCTATGCAGAGCTGGGGGGTTGTATGCTGGAGTGAGGACGCCCCCCTGGGAGGGGTCAGCTTGCTTTTTTTCTATTTGCCTAGTCTACTCCTAGTAGGATGTGCATAAACCCCACTTGTCAATGAAGGGCTGCCTCTGTCAGTGAACGTAGGAGAAATATAATTCTTAAAACATTTCCATTACACTCACATGTATCCAGATCCATGGTCCATGGTGCGCGGTCCGCCATTAGGCTGAATAACAGCGTGCGTTCCACCAACTGATTCACAGACTCCTCAAAGCATGCGTGCCAAGCCTCTCTTCAATGCATTTCATGCATGCGTGCATTATGAATTTTTTTTTTTTTTTGGTATGAACATTTTTTGGAATGCATTTTTTGATAATCTCCCTATTCACTTATAAGATTGGTGGATATGCTAATTTATGTATTTTCTAATTTTCACATTTATATGATTGATTGCTACAACTGACTGTTTTTTTTTATATACATTTTTTATATTGGGACCTTTTTTTTTTGGAATTACATTTTTTTTTATTATGTTTGATAATCTCACTATTCACTTATAAAATTGGTGTATATGCTAATTTATTTATTTGCTAATTTGCACATTTATAGTAGCGCCCTTCTGTTATTTGTTTCTACTTGTTTTAGTGGTTCACTAAAGTAGGAGCAGCAACCAAGTATACACTATTTTGTGCACAATATGTTATTTATACAGAGAGGTAGGTGCCCCTTCTGATTTTGTTTTTGGTATACCAAAATATTAAGTTACTCACAGTACTCAGTAGTACCAGAATACTCAGTTACTCAGCAGAACTCACTTATACCACAATACTCAGTTACTCAACATATTCTACCAAATGGACAGACACATATGGCCAAACATTACATCAATTATCAGACAATGGGCATGATATACAGTTCATGCTTGTATGTAACTGTAGAAGTTTTTATATTGAAAAAAGGAAACACCATTTTTGGCCGAGAATATATGATCATGTCTCTGCTATAAAATTTGGTGACATTTCCTCCCCTATAGGATGATGCCTGGCATCATGATAAAGACCTGAGATGTGTAAAGTTCTAGGCTCTAGAGTGGGTCCACATGGTGGAAACTGGGAGCGCCTGATATTGCAGAGAAAACAAGTGGACCTATCAACTCCGAGTGGCAGTGGCACCTAAGCTGAATGATGCCATACGTTTTAAATCTTTTTTGTGAATAGTGGTTATTTGGGAATTCACTTACAATATGTTTCTGATTTGATTTTATTTTTATTTACTTCAGGCACTTATATAGCACTGTCAATTTACGCAGCGCTTTGCATATATATTGTACATTCACATCAGTCCCTACCCTCAATGAGCTTACAATCTAAGGTCATTAACTTACATTCATACATATACTAGGGCCAATTTAGACAGGATTTAATTTTACCTAACAGCATGTCTTTGGAGTGTGGGAGGAAGCCGGAGTACCCGGAGGAAACCCACTCAGGCACAGGGAGAACATGCAAAGTCCAGGCAGGTAGTGTCGTGGTTGGGATTTCCAACCAATGACCCTTTTGCTGCCAGGCAAAAGTGCTATCCACTACACCACTGTGCCTACCTAAATGTATTTAGATTGGGTTAGATTCTGCATGCATAATTTCTCTGTTGTTCTGCTTGTCTTATTTTATGTATATAGGTACTCTCACCAATATATTTTAATTATTAGAGAACTAAAACATTTGAAAATAAATATGTATTGGATATAATTATGTATTGTAACTTTGTTGATACTTTGTACACAGGGGGGCATCCCTGGGTTGTGCTGATGGATCCACGTGGTGTTTATGTCCATCATACCTCATGCAGCATGTGTTTGATAACATCTACACCATTACAAAGGTAACAGGGCTCTATTGTGAGCTCTGAATGTTTCCAGGTTGCCTGAGCAGTGCCTGGCATCATGAAGTCATGGTGCAGTTTGTCATTGCCTCATGATGTCACTGCACATGTGTGCGCGATAACATCATCACGTTGGTGTCATTTTTGGCGCTAAAACACCCTGACATGAAAGGAGACTATGGCCATGGATGGGAGTATATAAGGGTGGCATGCTCTCAGTCTTATTGTGCAATACTGGCGGAAAGCAGTAGAGGCTTCTGATGATATTTTTTATCCATCAATGGAGGACAATGTGGTAGCTTTTCTTTATTCTTGGGGAGAATATAATAAGGATTGCTTAGCAAATAGAGGGGCTTATGGTACTGATATGGCAGGGAACATATACACTATATTACCAAAAGTATTGGGATGCCTGCCTTTACACGCACATGAACTTTAATGGCATCCCAGTCTTAGTCCATAGTGATCAATATTGAGTTTAGGAGTGTGTCTATGGGAATATTTGACCATTCTTCCAGAAGCGCATTTGTGAGGTCAGGCACTGATGTGGACAAGAAGGCCTGGCTCGCAGTCTCTGTTCTAATTCATCCCAAAGGTGTTTTATCGGGTTAAGGTCAGGGCTCTGTGCAGGCCAGTCAAGTTCCTACACCCCAAACTCGCTCATCCTTGATTTTATAGACCTTGCTTTGAATATTGAAGGATGTGGTATCAGTAAAAAGCATATATAAAAATTTTACTTCCCTACCCTCTCTTCTGTTTTCACTTTGAGGATTACTATTTCTAAATAACACATAAAAGTCACACTAATGTGATATAATTTTAATTTGCAGACTTTTTTATTAAATTTTGTGGTACATATATGAGGATGTAGCAATTAGGTAAACTTTAAGCTGGGAAACATTACAGGAAAGTGCATTTTTTACTCCCAATAAAAACCAAGGAAAAACATTGGCATACCAAAATGTGCTTACACATTAAAGCCCTATCTGTTACTCAGAAAATATGTAAAATATGCCAGGGTAATCTACAAAACCCAAAAAAACATATTGTGCAGAACCTAGACATTACCAAAACAAAAAAATACTCTGGTTGAACTACAGTAGATGGATTTGTTTCTTTTTTCAACCAGACTAACTATCTAACTATGTAACTATGTAATTTTTTTCCAGAATTTGTTTCTCACTTGCGATGTAAACATATATTTTCTCTACAGAAAGGTCAATAGCATAGTTTGCCTGTGCTAATCTGGTCAGATAATTTGGGGCCTGTTTAAACATTGGCAATCTTCCAAGATTATTCTGGGATATTAAATAGGCTAATGGGACAAAATAATTTTAATGAGGTAATTTGAAATAAATTTTGAAAGTCAAAATAATTGAGAGATTATGCCGCTGGAAATATGATCACTGTTATTTACTTCAATTAGCATTAACATAATATTCCTGTTTCATTCAATTATATCTGAGCATCCTGTTTATATTTAGCAATCTGATTACTTTTGTTTTTAGATGCCTGTACTTACCATGGTGAAGTACAACTGGTAACCATATCATATCTATCACTACGGATAAGGGGGAGTATCTCTTGCACCCTATCTCCCATGGCTTGTATAAGAAAACTCCTTAATTTATATAGATGCCTTTCATCAATCTATACATTTTGAAGTATGTAAAGTATGTGGTTAAAGGACAGGCTTATCTTTATATAAACTAACACTACTCAATCTTCCCCACCATTCCTAAGATGACATATACTACTTTCCCCCCTCTACCCCAGCAGCTTGCTTACCCTTGTATCACAGTGGTAGTCTTCTCCTATGCTCACCGTAATGGTTGCTCCTGCACACTTACACTTGAATGGGCCATATATGGAGGATCTCTAATCTCAGTATATAATCCTATTTAGGTCACTAAACTGCAGAATATGTTTTCAAAAAAAGAAGTAAATACTGTAAAAGGCCACCACTATAATAGGATGGTAAGAAAGTAGGTGTGGTGAGGGAGATAGAGGGGGATATGTTAGCACAGGTTAGTTTATAAGGAGTGAGGGTTCGGTGTGTTGGTTTTAATGTGTATGAAGATAAATATTTCTTTTAATTAGGATCAGGAAAAGTGAACATATATTTTAGTGAAGGCATTGCCTTAAGATATATCCAGTAAACAAAGATCTACCCTTTGAAGAAAATCTACCCTGATGCGGTGAACATTTGTTGACGTTGTGGAGAGACCAAGGGTACCATGTTGCATATCTTGCCAAAAACTAGAGGTTTTTGCCAGATTTGCTGGTTGAGAGCTGAAGAGTGGGACATTTTCAGTGACGAGTGAAACAGTTTTGATTTTGACTGCTGGTGTTTTCTGGGTTTGCAATTTTTTAGGGGTTTTTTTTTTGGGCTTTTTCTTTGCAGCTTTTAAACACTTTTCTGTCACTTTTTAAATGGCTTTTTTTTTCTTTCCTTCCTTCAGACTACAAATTAAGTGGAGTGGTTAATTGGTCACAGGTGATCCAGGTCCTATAAAACTCTCCATAGAACTCATTGCTTGAGCTTGCTACCTTTTTGCTTGCTGGACCTATGACAAAGTGGACCTTGACTAAGTGGTGATTTAAAAACCAGAGTTTAAAACAGGAGATTATAACAGGAGTCTGTTACTTACAGTAACCTTTAAGTAACATCTGAAATTTCCTGTTATTAGTGTTGTTGTATCTGGGAAAATGTGTGCTAGAAAGATTGAAGGTTTTGTACAGTGCACAGTGTGCCGCATGTATGTAACTATGGAGCAACAGCTCCAGGATGGATACCGCTGTGACAGATGTGAGCAGGTTGCCCTTCTGGGAGCTCACATTAGAGATCTGGAGGAGCAAATTGCTACCTTGGAACCAATGACAGAATATATGAAAGGTGGAGACTCCTTAAGAACCAATTTAAAGAATTATGTTGCAGTTGAAGGGAAGGACCTTCAAGGCAATATTCTCTGAAATATTGCCTGTGCCATGCGAAACACAGGAATGAGAGGGGGAGATTAGAGCCCTGAATGCATGGTTAAAGACCTAATGTAAGGAGGAGGTCTTTGAGTTTTTAGAGCACTGGGCTGACTTTTCATTGGGGTGCAACCTATATGCTAAAGATGGTTTGCACCTAAATGGAAGGGGGTCTGTTGTGCTTGGGGAGAGGTTTATGGGAAGGCTGGAGGAGTATTTAAACTAGGATTGAGGGGGGAGGGTGCATTAGATTATAATGTGGTAGACAGGTCAGACAGGGGTCAACCCCTATTGGTGGGTGGAATGGGGAAAGATGGGGGGAGGGCTATGGAAGATGATCTGAAGGTTCCCATGTTACAATCAACCATTGGAAATAGTACTGTTTGTACTAAAATAAAAAATATGCACCATACATGTGCAAAATGTGACAGTGAATTAAAGTGTTTGTTCACCAATGCCAGGAGTCTGCCAAGCAAAATAGGTGATTTGGAAGCTCTGGTGCATGAGGAGAACTATGATTTAATTGGTATTGCTGAATCTTGGCTTCATTCTTCACATGACTGGGCTGTTAATATTCCTGGCTATGCTCTCTTTCGGAAAGACAGGGTAAAACAGAAGGGTGGTGGTGCCTGTCTCTGTGAGAAGTGATCTCAAAGCAAGTGTGAATGAGGACCTAGTTGATGGAGAGTGTGATGAGTCTGAAGCAATATGGGTAGATCTGCATATGGGTGTGCACAATACAAAGGTTATCATTAGAGTTTGTTATAGACCTCCCAGTGTTAGAGGAGGTGGAGACTTGGCTCCTTGCACAGATGGAAAGAGAGTCAAGGGCTGGGACAGTGATAATAATGGGGGGTTTTAACTAGAGTAATGGCACTTCTGGGACAGTTAAAGGGCAAAAATGTATAAACCTATTACAGAACAATTTTATGGTCCAGTTTATTGAGGCCCCAACTAGGAATGACGCTTTGCTGGACCTGGTAATCTCAAACCATGCAGAGCTTATTACCAATATTCATATAAAAGAACACCTGGGTAACAGTGACCATAACATGACTTCATTTAATGTAAGCTGCAAGCAACAAACACATACGGGAAAGATAAAAATACTTAATTTTAAGAGAGCAAATTTTACAAGGATGAGGGCTGCTCTCCAGGACTTAGACTGGGAGGGAATATTGGCATCGATGAACACAGAACAGAAATGGGAATTTTTCAAAAAGACTGTATGCAAACTCACTGCAAAATATATTCCCATGGGCAATACGTTTAAAAGGCTAAAAATAAAACCTATGCGGCTCGCGGCCAAAGTTAAAAAAGTTATAAATGATCAGAAAAGAGCATTTAAAAAATATAGAAATAAAGGAACACTATCATCTTTTAAATGTTACAAAGAATATAACAGAATATATAAAAAGGAAATCAAGGAGACAAACATTCAAAACGAAAGATGGATTGGAAAAAATAGTAGGACAAACCCCAAAAAATTCTTCAAATATATTAATAGTAAAAAGGTCAGGTCTGAGCATGTAGGCCCTTTACAAAATAATCTAGAGTGCGTGACTGGGGAGAAAGAGAAGGCAAAATTATTAAATATATTCTTCAGCTCTGTGTATACAAAGGAGCATGGGGGAGCTCATGTCCATAATGGGGGTGGTAGAGACACAGCCCCAAATGATCAACAATGGCTCAAAAGTGAATTGGTCCAGAAGTATTTAGACAGAATAAAGGTAGATAAAGCTCCTGGACCAGATGGCATCCATCCACGGATCCTAAAGGAATTGAGCTCTGTCATTTCAAAGCCATTGTACCTAATTTTAGGAACTCTTTAATGACTGGTATAGTACCACTGGATTGGCGTAGGGCTAATGTAGGGCCCATATTTAAAAAGGGATCAAAGTCTTTGCGAAGTAACTATAGACCTGTTAGTTTAACTTCTATACCTGGAAAAAAATGTTTTAAGCAGCAGACAGCATGGATTCTTGAAAGACAGAAGTTGTCAAACAAACCTGATTTCTTTTTATGAGGAGGTAAGTAAAACCTTGGACAGAGGGGTGGCTGTGGACGTGGTATACTTGGATTTTGCAAAAGCATTTGACACAGATCCCCACACACGTTTAATGTGCAAGGTAATGTCTACAGGCTTGGAAAGATCAGTTTGTAAATGGATAGAAAACTGGCTAAAGTACCAAATTCAGAGAGTAGTGGTTAATGATTCTTACTCTGAACGGTCTAAGGTTATCATGGTGTACCCCAATGTTCAGTGTTGGGACCCTTACTTTTCAATATATCTATAAATGATATAGGGTCTGGGAT
Source organism: Glandirana rugosa (assembly GCA_018402905.1). Classification (NCBI taxonomy): domain Eukaryota; kingdom Metazoa; phylum Chordata; class Amphibia; order Anura; family Ranidae; genus Glandirana; species Glandirana rugosa. Next base: position 2,275,825 of record BLSH010070945.1, on the reverse strand, counting down.
TAAAAGTACCATTTCAGTGTTTGCGGATGACACCAAGCTATGCTGTGCAGTCCTTACAGGATGTCTCCAACTTACAAGCAGACCTCAATGCACTGTCTAATTGGGCGATTATGTGGCAAATGAGGTTTAATGTTGATAAATGTAAAGTTATGCATTTGGGGGCTAAGAATATGCATGCATCATACATACTAGGGGGAGTACAACTGGGGGAATCCATAGTAGATGAGGTTTAATGTTGATAAATGTAAAGTTATGCATTTGGGGGCTAAGAATATGCATGCATCATACATACTAGGGGGAGTACAACTGGGGGAATCCATAGTGGAAAAGGATTATTGCCACCTATAGTCTCTACGCGGTCGGTAACTGGTTAAGCTGCTTAAAAAATGTTTCCATAGTTTAATGGAAAATTATTTTCACATTAGGTGCTAACTTTATGCTGGTTAATATGGCTTTGTTGGTGTTGTAGTCAGTATATTTCTAGATGACACATTTTTGCTGGTAGGAAATATACTGGAAGTGGATATTTGTATTAGTATTGTATTGCTAGGGGTTTATTATCACTGTGCTGGTGCTGTTGGATATTGTTATGCTATGAAATATGAAGTTTTCTCTAGATCCTAATCTACAAATCTCCATATTTAAAGTTAGTATGTGAAGATAGAAATATGAAAGCCGCCATTGCTGACTTTTTTCTTAAATGAGCAACCTAGGAGCCATCATCCTGATGATTGCTTTACAACCCACCAAGCTTCTGACCTGGACTAATTATGCAAAACTTTCCAGACTTCACGGGTTCAATGCTTCAGGTCTTTGAGTCATTAAAGTGTTTCTCTAAAAAATTTAAATCACTGTGGCAATAGCTTCTCACAATAGCTATACAACCATAATATATTCATGTTTTATGTGTGTTCTTTTTGTATAGCAATAACCTGTTGACCCTGGGAGTTGTGTGTTTTGTAATAGAGGTCTGGCACCAGGTTGACAATGCTATGTAAACTGCTATTCCAATCCTCCATTGGTGTTGGAACCTGAAAGTTTACCCATGCCATTAGGTAAGCCTACAAACTGGGCCATTTGTCCGCTTCCTCTGAGGCACATATGCTCTCATTCCAATGGTAGCTCCAACTGTACTCACTTTGAGTTAGCCCCTAAAGCCACCTCTCCTCCTCCTTGCCTCATTTTCACTTGTAGTACAAGCTGGTTGGATACCATTTCCTGCCTGGAAGTCATTTGGAAATTCTCTCCGCATTTGTCCACTTCCTCTGAGGCACATATGCTCTCATTCTGACGGTAGCTCCAACTGTACTCACCTTGAGTTGGCCCTTAAAGCCACCTCCCCTCCTCCTTGCCTCATTTTGGCTTGTAGTACAAGCTGGTTGGATACCAATTTTTGCCTGGAAGTTATTTGGAAATTCTCTCTACAAAGCCCACAAAGGAAGAGACATATCTTGGAGGGTAGCTATATAGCAGTTTTGGATGGTTTTGAGAATGACACTGAAAAGAGAGAAGGAAAAAGATGGACTTTTTAGATACCCAAAAAGTCAAGTTTACATTTATCTAAAATATGCATTTTCATTAACAACATTTAAAAGATCACACTTAAACCATGTACTATAACATAGAGTCATTGTAGTGCCTCCATCATACAGCGATCCCTATTAAACACTCAGCTGTTTCGTTATAACTAATATATTATGCACAATGATCACCTATACAACATCTATTAGCTAGCTTGCACAAAGAACAGACATCAGCCACATGGATGGACATGGGAGAAGAAGTGAGACGAAAAAAGAGGGAGAAAAAAATAAGAGAGGATGGGAAAAGAACACACTGGGCAAATGTTTATTAAAATGTGAAATGTGATACCTACAATTCTGAGTCTACATTAATACATACATTTACAATAAAGTCACTGGGCAAGGTTTGAAATTTCACTGGGACATTGGTTGCATTTTCCCTTATACTTTGGATATTGATGCCAGACCTCCATTCAAAGATCATGTTTCATTGGTAGAAGCTATAGTACAACATCTAAATTGGAGGAGATGGGCAGCACGGGTGGGCAAAGTCAGGCACTCTTGATCAGAGGGAGGAAGATTACTACTGAATTAGAGAAAAGCAAAAGAGACACACTGAAGGTAACTAATGTCCCTAGTGCTTATTTGCAGTTTTTAGGTAAACTGGCTTTAAAGTAGATGTAAACCCGAAAGAAAAAATTTTACTGACACTTCTACCTTGTACAGGAGAATAGTAAAAAAGAGATGTGATCTGGCACCACCACCTTTTCATTTAGTTCCCAGTGCCTGCCATGGCTTGTATGGTTGCTTGCCTATGTTGTTTTGGGTGGGGGTTGTATGTGCTCCCTTCTGATCCCGGGGTTGCGATGTGTGACAGTGCCTGTCCACCCTGCCCCCTTAGGGGTGGAGACAAGCTTCCCCTCCCACACATCTGTGTCATGCCGCCGCTCCCCGTCTGCAATGCCCTGGGCATTGCGGGACGGGAGCGAGTTCGCCATCTAGGACGCCTATGGGCGGGCTGTGTGTGCGTGTTTCCGGCATTGGCGCCGGATATATTGCACACCCCCACCGCCCTCGTGTTATTGGTGTCCTGCATGACGCTGGCAGGTACTCGCATTCACTCCTGGGCACGGCTGTCCAGTTCCGGCCAGCAGATACCTCCACCTCACCACCTCTAAGGACTAGCATGAAGTCACTTTTTCATCTCACGCTGACATTCAAGAATTGAGGGCCTTCACTCTTGTTCCCTTTTTTAACTATGCCTTTACAAATTACAATTCTTCATACTCATGTCACCCTTTTCTTTACTACACTCTGGGTGGATGTTTCACTTCATGCCTTCACTTTTTAGTATTTCCTTTCATTTTAGTGAACGGTCCCTCATCACTTTATACCTCTCTGGTTATGTGGGTACGACAAACTTAGTCGCATATACACTATATCATTAATTTAATTTATTCTCAGATTTATTCTGAAATGACACACAACCCACTACACCACGGATGGTTATGGAATGACTGGCTGGTTTCCTAGTTGGGCACTTCCCGGGATGGGGGTGGTTTATCCTGCCTCAGCCTCGGGTTAGATGCTTGGATGTCCACTTTCTCCACTTCTGATACTGGGTTTGATCCATCTGAGCCAATGAGTAAGTACAGGGACTATAAGTTTCTATTAGATGGCCCTATCTTTCTTATTTGGGAACTATTGACCATCACACCATATCTATTACATTTTTCATTTTTTGTCTATAGACACCTCTTGTATGCTGCTCCTAATGAGTGGACCAGCTCCATTATGTATCTACTATGATCATGTGCCTAAGAAAGATGAATCTGTACATATTTAATCATGTGCGTTGTATATATATGTATTGGCTTTTTATGACGTATACTGTATATATCCTCCATTGGGTGATGAATTCTATAATCATGTCTATCTATTCATTTTATAATCAACTCAATAAATATTTACAGATTTATAACAGATGATTACTTTTTATTTCATGACCGCCATTTTTTGTTGTTGTACAGGAAAATATATCATGTCATCTGTGCTCAGTCTTGTCACAAAGAGTTAATCCAGCTCTGAATATTGCTCTTATCTTTTTTCAGTAAGAGAAAGACCGACTAAGGGAGAAAAAGGAGTAGTTTCATCCCGTGCTTTGTGAGTGACAGTTCATTTTCTTATCTCCTGCATGGAGCATACAAAGCTTCACACTCCCCCCTCCCATCTCATTCAGCTCTCAGTATAGAGCTGGGTGGGGAATTTTTTGACATCACAACTCCACCCACCAAGCTTCAGCAAAGAGAGACTCCTACTGATTCCAGTGTCTTACAAGGCTGCTACTGCTGAAGGAGGTGACATTTGCAAGGTAGGAATACATGCAGGAGGCTTGCATGTATATATACATCAATACTGTGCCATTAGTTTATACTGGGTGGGTGGTGGGTTTACATCCACTTTAACCACTTCAGCCCCGGAAGGATTTCCAGCTTTAGGACCGGAGCCCTTTTTGCGATTCGGCACTGCGTCGCTTTAACTGAAAATTGCGCGGTCGTGCGACGTTGTACCCAAACAAAATTTGCGTCCTTTTTTTCCCACAAACAGAGCTTTCTTTTGGTGGTATTTGATCACCTCTGCGTCATTTCTGATCGCCGCTATAAACAAAAGAAGAGCGACAATTTTGCAAAAAAAAAAACTAATTTCTTACTTTTTGCGAGAATACAAATCAAAAAAAAAAATATAAAAAAACATTTTTTTTCACCATTTTTGGCCGATTTATATTCTTCCTCATATTTGCGATAAAAAAAATCGCAATCGGCGTTTATTGATTGGTTTGCGCAAAAGTGGTCGCGTTTACAGATGATGAGAATTCATTTTTGGGGTTTTTTTTTTTTTTTTTTTACTAGTAATGGCGGCGATCTGCGATTTTTAGCGGTACTGCGATATTTCAGCGGACATGTCGGACTATTTTGACACTTTTTTGGGACCATTGGCATTTATACAGCGATCAGTGCTATAAAAATGCACTGATTACTGTGTAAATGCCATTGGCAGTGAAGGGGTTAACCTGCAGGGGGCGCTCTAAGGGTTAACTATGTTCCCTGGGCGTGTTCTAACTGTAGGGGGACTGCACTATCTGGGGAAGGGAAGTGGTCACAGCCTTCGTATACAGGAAAGCTGTGATCACAGCCCTTCCCCCTTCACACAGAGCGGAGGTCCGTGTTTACATACACGGACCTCCGTTCCTCCGCTCGGGGGGGCCATCGCGGGTAGCCGGCGGCAATCGAAGCCGCCGCACCCGCTCCCTGGCCCCCCTGGACACAGTGAGCGAGTATGACGGCGTTTTGCGGGAACGAGCCACTTTGTCGCCGTCAATTGCCGACCAGCGGTCGGCAAGCGGTTAAGGAAGTTGAATAGCAAGAATTATTATGTCCTTTCACACTTATATGGATGCAATGAAATAAGTTTTTTCTTATGCTTTTAGTTAACCACTTCCTGCCCGGCCTATTGACAAATGAAGACCGGGGGGGGGTTCATTATCCTGACTGGATGTCTATTGACTTCCTCAGGATAATCTGTGATCGTGCGCCCGTGGGGGCGCGCATCGTGACTATCGGTGGTGCCGTGGGACAGTCTGACCCACTGCATTACCAACCGAGGTAAAAGGCTTCCATCGGAAGCCTTTTACCATGTGATCAGGCGTGACCAATCAGTGTAAATAGGAAGAGCCGTTTATCGGCTTTTCCTCTGCTCAGGTCTGCAGACATGAGCAGTGGAAAGCCGGTCGGCTGCTCGCTGAACGTTTGAGCGTTTATCAGTGCAGCCCCCCTCAGGATCGCCACACTGGACCACCAGGGAGCCGACCAGGACCACCAGGGAGCCCCTCCAGGGACAGCATAAGGAGGCCGCCCAGGACTACCAGGGAGAAAATCAAAAGGCCACCCAGGACCACCAGGGAGCCCCCACTAGACCACCAGTGCACTGTAGGGATGGCACTGTGCCCATATATGATGCCTGCCAGTGCCATCCCTAACAGTGCTATATGCACCAGTGCCATGTACCAGTGCCCACCTGTGTCACCTATCAGTGTCCACCATTGCCACCTAACAGTGCCACCTATCAGTGCCCAGCAGTGACACCTATCAGTGCCCATTAGTGCCCAGTGCCACCTATCAGTGCCGCCTATGATTGCCTATCAGTGCCGCATATCAGTGCCACCTATCAGTGCCCGTCAGTGTTGCTTATCAGTGCCGCCTATCAGTGCTGCATATATGTGCCCCATCATCAGTGCAACCTTATCAGTGCCACCTCATCAGTGCCAATCTGTACTGCCTCATCAGTGCCCATCAGTCTAGCCTCATCAGTGCCCATCAGTGTAGCCACATCAGTGCCCGTCAGTGAAGGAGAAAATGTACAAAGTTTTGTGACAGAAACAAAAATGTTTTTTTTTCACAATTTTCGGTCTTCTTTTATTTGTAGCGCAAAAAATAAAAACCGCAGGGGTGATCAAATACCACGAAAAGAAAGCTCTATTTGTGGGAACAAAATGATAAAAAGTTTGTTTGGGCACGACCGCGCAATTCTCATTCAAAGTGCAACAGCACTGAAAGCTGAAAATTGGTCTGGGCAGGAAGTGTTCTAAGTGCCTGGTATTGAAGTGGTTAGCCACTTCCCATTCACGCCATAGCCGAATGATGGCTACAGCGTGGCTCTAAAATGCCAGTCAATAGACTGTTGCTTTAAACAAGTCGTTAGCAAATTTTATTTCCCAGGACAAATCCCCCAATCCTCCCTCTTAGTACAAATGCCCCCAATCCCCCCTCCTAGTACATATCCTACCCCTCCCCAAATTTCCCTCTTATAGCACAAATCTCCTCCCTTCAAATCCCACCTCCTAGCACAAATAGCCCCCTCTTAGCTTAAACCCCCCTCCCACTCCGACCCTTTATTTTAAACGATTGCTGAACAAATTTCGTTGTCAGATAACTGACCGTAAAATCTCGGTGCGACATCGGTAGTAAGCCGATACCGCACTTACCCTTCACCGATTGGTGAAGTTATGGTCCGTGAATCTTGTGAAGGACGGGTCTGGTTAAAAGTCGAAAGTCACGACAACGTGAAACTTACTC
>BLSH010070945.1:2232048-2250784 GCA_018402905.1 Glandirana rugosa | reverse complement strand
ATGGGGGCTCAGGATGGCCTGGCATAGGAAGGTCAGGGGGGCATGGTACGGGGCTCAGGATGGCCTGGCACAGGAAGGTTGGGGGCCTGGTATGGGGGGGACAGGATGGCCTGGCACAGGAGAGTATGATACTGGGGGCTCAGGATGGCCTGGCACAAGAAGGTTGGGGGGACATGGTACAGGGGTCTCAGGTTGGCCTTGCACAGGAAGGTTGGGGGGGCATGGTACGGGGGGCTCAGGATGGCCTGGCACAGGAAGGTTGGGAGGGCATGGTACAGTGGGGGTTAGGAGGGCACAGTATGGGGAGTCAGGGGGACATGCCACTGGAGGCCTGAGGGGGGCACACCACTGGGGTGCATTCCACCTTATTCACCTTCTGAAAGAGCCAGACCCAAGCCGCTGTCATCGGCGACAGATGCTTTCCTCACTCTACTCGCCCATTGTCATAGGCAGCAGAGGGTTAGCTCAACCCGCAGCCCGAACCTTGTTGCATAAACGGCAGAGGTTGCCCCACAGCCGCACGTAAGCAGAGGGCATGCTGCGGGGGCAGGGAATGCCTTTGTCAGCTTTTGACAGGTTCCCAACACTCACGGCTTTCCTGTGCAGCTCTGCTATTTGCAGGTTGGCAAAGCAGGAACATGCATGAGATCTACCATTCACCTACTCGCGGTCGAGTGGTAGATCGCAATCAACGGGTTGCTGACCCCGACCATAGAACATCTATCCACTAAAGAATTTTAATGAACAGATTCTGAGCCATAAATGGCAGCTAAATGATAAAGATACCCCGACAGAGGAAGCCTACATGTATTTCCGTAAGGAACTGCTATTTTTTGATAATGTAAATTAAAAGCTAAAGTAATTGTAACTGAATCATAATTATATTCAGATTGCTGCAATACTATAAGTCTGACTGGAGAAGCAAAATATCTTAAAGTTTAACTATAGGCAAAACTTTTTTTTAGTTTTGAATAGAGTGGAGAGGGAATAGAACCTATGTCAGATTTGTATTGCTGTCTGTGCCCCCCATTATAGAGATTCACCTTCTCTATTTGTCCTGTTTACCATTATCATTGAAAGTGAAAGTTAACGAAAATCACAAATTTTGGGTTGTCCTCAGAAATGTAATAGAGGGGAAATCTTCCAATGGGGACACTAGTTCTGGTGACCTGGGGGTTCAGAAATGCCCTTAATTTGCAGGGACTTCCTCTCCCTTCCTGTTTAGGACAGGAAGTGAAGAGAAATTTCTGCAATGGGACACAGACAGCAAAAAAAATCTGAGGTTATAACCCTCCCTTGCTCTATCCAAAATGAAAAAAAGTTTTGCCTATAGTTCTACTTTAATTTTTTCTGCCAGACACTAGCATTCGCTATGAACTTTGGCCACACATATTTACAGTTGTGACACTACAGTGACCATAGTGGGTTGCTTGCTCTCCACCATATCAGTTCAGTTCACAAAACATCTTATATTATTTTCACTTTCATTTGCATTGTTTTCAATACAAAGCATTCTGTTAATGGATTAGACGGGATCTCATAGTTCACTCATATCTCCTCTTTTCAATTCAAATATTGTTATGTATTCAGATGATTCTTATATCCAGTAGAATAAAACTAACATTTTGCTGTTACATGGGATTGTTTAGATTTTAAATAATACATAATTTTCTGATCGTGTCTGGCCTTCAGCTTTGACGTTTCTGAAATGAATATTGGAGCCTTCCCGGATAGCAAGGATAACTTGCCACAATTTTGTGGCAGTGTTGAATTTTAAGTCTTGTTACCTTGCTGCACATTTTCACTGGCACGTTGTACACTGTCAGAGCACTTGAAGCACTTTTCCAATTTGTAGAAAATTTGCATGGCAAGTCTCTAGGAAGATCAAAGTTGCAGTGGTAAATCTACAGCAAGAGCTCTGCAAGTCACAGTGACCCCTGTGGTGGGATGACTATTGCACAGCATAACTGAACCAGAAATTGCAGCAGACTTGCAGAATGTTTGAAAAGAAAGTTGATCTGGAGGCATGCAATGTGGACTTGCTGCAATTTGGCAACAAACTTGTGAAACCTGGCAAGTCTAGCAATAGCATAGCAAGTAATTTTCAAACTTGCAGCTCAATTGCTTGCTATCTGGGTTATTATTGAGGTGGTGGTGGGGTTTTATAAAATTTGAAAAGCAGATCATGATCAGACTACGTTTATTTGTAAAGACTGCATATACATACAGAAAAAAGGTATAAAACATATTTAAAAAATAATTAAATAATTACATTAATTAAATTGAACCCTAACCCTTTTACTTTCCTTTTAAGTGTAACTGAATACAGGTGCCTTATTAAGATTAGCCATACATGTTTAAGCAAAAATATATAGTATGCTAAGTAAATGCAACCAAATAAAACAGTTACGTGCAACCAATTAACTTAAAGTATAGACAGATATCTGAGTTGACCCTGACCCTCAGAATTCACAGTTCTTTTAATTAAGGCAGACATTGAGCATGCAGTGCTAATTCAATGGATATTGCTGAGTATTTTCAACTAATTGAATTGACTGAACTGGAAAGTGTCAGATTTATGGAGGTGCTTTGCGTCACAAGCAATCATATAAATTATTATTGCTTTAACTAGAAATGAAAGGGAAAAAAACCTATACAGACAATTTCAAAAGAAAAGTTTTGCTTGAACTTAAATTAATCATTATTTCATGGGAGTTTATATTAGTCATCTGACAAAATAAAGAGTACTGTAACTTTGGTTATATGACGATGCTAGTATTTAATCATTCACGTTAAAATGTTATATATGGATACATTTTTAAAAGTCCATTGGCCCAAACATACACAAATATGATGGCAATTAAAGTAAATGTTCATGTTTTGCCATTTGGAATTTATATTTATTTGTTGTCAAAATGTTAAAATAAAATCCTCAGGAAACAAAGAAATCTGGAGTCTTTAGAATGGAATGAATGTCTGCTATGTTATGGTTTATATCCAATTCATCTGTCCATTAACAGAGATCTCAGATACACAACCTAATTCAAGCATGGTGCAGGTAAATTCCTATGAGCCAACAATTATAGGGGAACAATAATCCTCATAAAAAGTTTCACAATTTCCACTATCTTCCTCAATTCCTTCTCAGTTTTCATCTGTCCCCTCTCATTTCTTTCTAGAATTTAAAGAGTAACTCCATTTTCTTGGGGAAAAAAAGCAAATAAAAATAATATAGTGTATACAATTGCTACACACGCCATGTAGTAATTGAATGTTACTAAAAATTACCCTTCCTTTCCAATTTGCAGTGCTCTAATTTTTTGTAAAATCCAATACAATATGGCACCCTGGAAGCTTCTGTACACGGTGTACAAAACTTCCCCAAAAATGTCATTTTCTGCTTGTGTGATTGGCTCACTGATTTTCGCAGAAGTCTGAAATAAGATACAAGTGAGATTTTAGTTATCTTCTACAACAAAAATGTCATTTTTGGTGAGATTCTCTACAACTTTCCTCATTTGAACACTGCAAATGCAGCAGCTAATTAATAATGAAACATTAATTCCCATTCAGATTCACTCTGCACATTGACATAATTAAGCAAACTTTTTCTTCAGAGCAGAAACAGGTTTGCAAGTTTGTTAAAATCATTGTAATGCACCTTACATTGATCATCCGGAGGGGAATGCTTTTTTTTCTCAGCAAAAGTAGAACCAAAACTTCTGATAAAAGATTTCATTGTAGAGAAAAAGGGAAAGCTCACCTCTCCTGCCACACTGCTCCATTGAAGAGCAGGACCTTATTACAGGACAATTCGCTCAATTTGATCAAAAGTAGAAGTGGAAATAAAAAGACAGATGGAGAGATACATTTACATCAATACCTCATGCATAGGGGTGTTAAGGGCTCATTCACATAGATGCTGTGGCCTGTACTTTGTAAATTAATGACTTTTTTGCAACTGGAGCTGCATGCAGAAACCCCATGTTTCTTTAAAGGAATACAGTGGCTGTAGGGTCACAGCGCTCATCTTAGGCCCCTTTCACACGGGCTTTCAGATCAGGTCCACCTGTCAGTTTTTCAGGCGGACCAGATCGGATGCTCCATTCACTCCTGTGGAGTGGAGGATTTCAGTGGTGACATGTCCGCTTACACCCGCTGCTATCCGATCCTCTCTATGAAATCCAGATGGATGGTAACCCTATTTTCTATCTGTCTGGCGGATCGGATGAAAACTGACAGGCGGTCCATTTTCATCCTATCTCCCCATAGAGGAGAGTGGGACTCTGACAGAGCTGTCTCAGCAGTGAGTGGAGACGGACCTGTCATCGATCGGAGATGGATCGATCCCCCGCTGAGCAAAGCTGAGTCCGCCGAGCGGGTCACCCATGTGAAAGGACCCTTAATGTGACAGGTGTGTAGGGGTGGGTGAGTGGCCCCAAATGCCCACTGTCTGAGTTCAGGGCTGCTTATCCAACTCTGCATACCCGTCACATTATGCCAAATGGCTGTGCTCCTATAGAGAAACACGAGCTGCCGGCATGCAGCTCCAGGTGGCTCCAGCTCAGTGTTGCCAACCTCCCGCAGCATTTTTTACTGGCAAAACATGGAAAATTTACTGGCAGAGCACATTTTTTACTGGCACCTTGAAAAATAATAGAACTCCTATGAAAAACTAAGACAATTGATATTTAAACACAACATGGAAACACTGACAATACCCATATCAAGTAATTTGCCTGGTTTACACTTAAAAAATCAGCACAGCATGACAACTTATCAGACCCTGATATTTATAGACCGTTGTAAAAATTACTGATTTTTCCAAACTGTCAGTAAATTTACTGGCGGTTGGAGTCCAGCTGCATAAAGAATGTGCTCATTCATGCTGTATGGGCCACAGTGCCCCTGTGAATGAGGCCTAAAAGTGCTCAAGCATAAAATTCCCAGTGCTTGTGAGGAGTCGCAGGTAGGGCAGCCAGCCATACAATTGAATGGCTGTATACAGACATACTTGTGTAAATGACAATGCTCCAGTGCATTGCATTTAACTGTGCATGAATTTTTACTGAACACATGAGTCTCCCCTTCCACAGCCAAATTTGGCAACCCAATTTTTAAATTTTTATTTGTAGTTAGTTTGGCATATATACAGCAGTAATACTCCAGTTTGATTCATTTCTGTCTGAAAAAATACTTTTTTTCTCAGGCAGTTTTACTAGCGATATGTGCTTTTTTAATTAAACAGTAACAGACCCACTTTGGCTGGCAGATAGACATTGGCCAGTAGTTTGCTGTCCTTGTTCTCAGTAAAGCAAAACTGTCCTGCTGTTGGCTGATATTTGATTACATATATGCTGACAACTCACATACACAGGAAGCCTCCTCGTATGCCAGACAAGCCAGCGGCATGCTTGGGGTCATGCCAGGGAGGCTTCCTGTGTGTGTGAACTGTCATCAGGTATGTAGTCAAACATGACTGCGGCTGCATTTGGTCTAGGACTGCTGCCATATCCACACTGTTAGCTGGAGCTCCTATCAAGGGCAGTGAGGATTTTGGTGCACAGCACCACGGTGGGGAGATGTGATTGATAAGCTCTAATTTATCTTTGCTTGTGAGTGCATTTTATCTATTTTTTTTAATACAAAAATAAAGGGTATAGCACCACAGTCTGTGCACCCTTCTCTTCTGTTGGTCTGCTTGCAGTTTCCAGTGCCGCTGGTTGTGAGAACAGCAAGTTGTGGTGGTATCAAAGATTAATCCTTTCAAAGCTGGAATCGTATTGAGCTTTTGGACCCAATTTGTGCAGGTTACCTGTGGTGTTAGCACAAGTACTGGCATATACAAAAAGTATTCATACCCCTTGGAATCTTTCACATTTTGTCATGTTACAACCAAAAAACGTAAATGTATTTATTGGGATTTTATGTGATAGATCAACACAAAGTGGCACATAATTGTGAAGTGGAAGGAAAATGATAAATGGTTCTCAAAATGTTTACAAACATCTGAAAAGTGTGGCATACATTTGTATTCAGCCCCCCTGAGTCAATACTCTGTAGAACCATCTTTCACTGCAATTACAGCTGCAAGTATGTTTGGGTATGTCTCTACCAGCTTTGCACATCTAGAGAGTGATATGTTTGCCCATTCTTCTTTGCAAAATAGCTCAAGCTCGGTCATATTGGGTGGAGAGCGTCTGTGAACAGCAATTTTCAGGTCTTGCCACAGATTTTCAATTGGATTTTGGTCTGGACTTTGACTGGGCCATTCTAACACATGAATATGTTTGATCTAAGTCATTCCATTGTAGCTCTGGCTGTGTTTAGGGTCTTTGTCCTGCTGGAAGGTGAACCTCTGCCCCAGTCTCAAGTCTTTTGCAAACTCTAACAGGTTTTCTTCTAAGATTGCTCTGTATTTGGCTTCATCCATCTTTCCATCAACTCTGGCCAGCTTCCCTGTCCCTGCTGAAGAAAAGCATCCCCACAACATGATGCTGCCACCACAATGTTCCACAGTGGAGATGGTGTGTTCAGGGTGATGTGCAATATTAGTTTTCTGCCACACATAGTGTTTTGCTCATAGAACAAAAAGTTCAATTTTGGTCTCATCTGATCAGAGCACCTTCTTCCACATGTTTGCCTTGTCCCCCACATGGCTTCTCGCAATCTGCAAATGGGACTTCCTATGGCTTTCTTTCAACAATGGCTTTCTTCTTGCCACTCTTCTTTAAAGGCTAGATTTGTGGAGGCAATGGGTAATAGTTGTCCTCTGGACATATTCTCCCACCTGAGCTGTGGATCTCTGCAGCTTCTCCAGAGTTACCATGGGCCTCTTGGCTGCTTCTCAGATTAATGCTCTCCTTGCCCAGCCTGTCAGTTTAGGTGGCTGGCCATGTCTTGGTAGATTTGCAGTTGTGCCATACTCTTTCCATTTTTAGATGATGGATTGGACAGTGCTCCATGGGATGTTCAAAGCTTGGGATATGTTTTTTATAATCCAAGCCTACTTTAAACTTCTCTACAACTTTATCCCTGACCTGGCTGGTGTGTTGCTTGGCCTTCATGATGCTGTTTGTTCACTAAGGTTCTCTAACAAACCTCGGAGGGCTTCACAGAACAGCTGTATTATACTGAGATCAAATTACACACCGTTGGACTCTATTTACTAATTAGGTGACTTCTGAAGGCAATTGGTTCCACTAGATTTTAGTAAGGGGTATCAGAGTAAAGGGACTGAATACAAATGCACACCACACTTATCAGATATTTATTTGTACAGAATCTTGAAAACCATTTATCACTTCCCTTCCACTTCACAATTATGTGCCACTTTGTGTTGGTCTATCACATAAAATCCCAATAAAATACATTTCTGTTTTTGTAATATGACAAAATGTGGAAAATTTCAAGGGGTATGAATACTTTTTCAAGGCACTGTAGGTGTATACAGTACATCGTTTAGCCTGGCTGGGCCGCACGCTAGCAGTAAATGTACTGTTTGCGGGTGGCAAGTGGTTAAGAATAACAAGGACACAGAAGAAACAGCAGTGTTTTACTCAGGGATAATAGGTCTAACTTGTAAATACCTACCTTATATTTTATCTATGCTGCTCTTTGACTGTAGAAAAATTGAGCCTAAAATTGCCACTTAAAATTGTTCTGAGGTTGGCCAGTTGTACACTGGAATATCCTCTGTGGTCTTTTAAAGTATATGTGAACTCTCACCTTGCAAAACAACCCATTTAGTTTAATCACTTCAGCCCCGGAAGAATTTCCCACATTAGGACCAGAGCACATTTTGCGATTTGGCACTGTGTAGATTTAACTGACAATTGCACAGTCGTGCAACGTTGTGCCTAAACAAAATTGGCATCCTTTTTTCCCCACAAATAGAGCTTTGTGTGGTATTTGATCACCTCTGCACCACTTCTGATCACCGCTATAAACAAAAAAAGAACGACAATTTTGCAAAAAAAAACAATATTTATTACTTTTTGCTAAAATACATATCCAAAAAATATATAAAAAAATGTATTCATACGTTTTGGCCGATATATATTCTTCTACATATTTGTGGTAAAAAAAATCGCAATCAGCCGTTATTGATTGGTTTGCGCAAAAGTTGCCGGTTTACAAACCATGAGAATTAATTTATAGCGTTTTTACATTTTTTTTTTTTGTTTTACTAGTAATGGCAGTGATCTGCGATTTTTATCGGGACTGCGATATTGCGACGGACATGTCAGACATTTTTGACACTTTTTTGGGACCATTGACATTTATACAGCGATCAGAAATTTAAATAGCCACTGATTACTGTATACATGTCCTTGGCAGGGAAGGGGTTAACCTACAGGGGGCAATGAAGGAGTTAACTGTGTTCCCTGTGTGTGTTCTAACTGTGTGGGGGCTGGGCTGCCAGGGGCATAAGAGATCTAACTGATCCCGAGTACAGGGATCAGTAGATCTCTGTAATGCCGCCTAACAGAGCAGGGAACCGCCGTGTTTACATCGGTGGTTCCCGCTTTTCTGCTCTAACAGACGATCACAGGTCGCCGGTGGACATTGAGTCCGCCCGACCCACAGCGCCACTCAGGGAGTGTGCGGTGGGCACGAGAGCATGCTGCCGGTGGCGTGCACTCGCCCCCTAGCTGCACATGCGTGGATCGCCATTTATAGATGGCGATTCGCGCTACGCTGCCAACTTGCAGCAGTAAATATACGCAACATTGTCATTAAGTGGTAAAAATAGAAGTGAAAAACAAACATTTGTGTATACAGTTATAGAATACTTTATTAATACCAAGGGGAATTTTTTACATATACATATAAAAAGCATTCCAAATACCTTCTTTCCTTTTTTTATAAGTGATCACATACCCTCTGTTCCAGTGGTGGCTGGTGACGTTTTAGAATGGGGGCGCCAGACCCCGTCCTTCCTTTTGACCCCTCACAATTTCTATAAGCCCCACCCATTATAGAATCCTCCCACTCCATCCACTGTATTCCACTTGTTTCCACCCATAGTGTCAGGAGTATACAGCTCAGCATCACAGGACAGAGCATACAGCCCCAGCATCACAGGACAGAGTATACAGCTCAGCAGCACAGGACAGAGTATACAGCTCAGTGTCACAGGACAAAGTATATAGCTCAGCCTCACAGATCAGGGTATATAGCTCAGCATTACAGATCAGGGTATATAACTCAGCATTACAGATGAGGGTATATAGCTCAGCATTACAGATCAGGGTATATAGCTCAGCATTACAGATCAAGGTATATAGCTCAGCATTACAGATCAGGATATACAGCTCAGCATTACAGATCAGGGTATATAGTTCAGCATTACAGATCAACATTACTGTGTGCACAGGATTAATGTCCCCCCAGGTTCGGCTATTTACAGCATTGTACAATGACATGAGCTGGGTATATGGAGTAAATAACCATCCTCCTCCCTAAGAAGGCTTGTCACATACTGTACATCAGGAGACAGCCATTTATACTGGGAGAAAGCTTATGTCTCTCATTTGGTGGCTTTTTGTTGGCAGGGTACACTATGATTTGCAGCATATATAATTTCGATTTAAATAGGTTTCTTTCCTGAATGTGTAAAGAGGATTTTCATCATTCTTTCCTTTAAATATGAAAGCGCTGCAGGCTATTGATTCACTCAAGAGTAAAGTTGTTGTGTTCACCAGTATGTTAAAATCATAAGCAGTATGAATTAAACTTACCTCAGCAATGCAAGTTAAATAAGCTTATAACTATTCAAAACATACAGTGAGTCATGCAGACCATAAGAAGTGCATTTCCACCGAGCTAACTTCATATTGAAGCAAATAGAACAGGTTGGCTATACAGTATATAAAGTCTCTGTTAATTTTATCTCAGTGTAAAGCCAGCACTTCTCTTTACACCTGTGTGCATTGAGCTATTGCAATATATCTGTAGCCATCATAAAATACGCTAAGTGAGCTTCAGGAACATGCAGTTGTGTAGAGGAAGTCTGACCAGAATAGAATGGTTAAAACGGCAGTCCGCCTGGACAAAAAAAATTAAAAGTCAGCAGCTACACATACAGTAGATGCTGACTTTTATTAATAGGACACTTACCTGTCCTGGAGTCCAGCGATGTCGGCACCCGCCGCCGATCTTCGGATCGGGGGTCTGGTGCAGCCGCATCCATTGCGGGTAAGGGAACCCGGACGTGTAGCATTACTGCGCATGTGCGTGGCTCCGCTGCGCTCTGCTATTGGCCAGGCAGCAGCAGAGCCTGGAGGGAGCCGGGCTGCTGATGTCAGCGGCCATGGCTGCCGGGCCCGAGCTCCCGGATGTGTGGAAAAGGACACCTGTCTACTCTTCCCCCTCCCCCCCAAAAGGTGCCAAATGTGACACCTGAGGGGGGAGGAATCCAACCAGCAGAAGTTCCACTTTTGGGTGGAAATCCGCTTTAAGTACTGGAATTCTGACTCTATTAAGCAATTTCAGATGATACTCAGAATCTTCCCAACCATATATAGCCCATATGCTTGTCTCTTTCCCTTTTAGGCCCCTTTCACACTAAGGCGCTTTCCTAACATTTTTGTGCTAAAAATAGCGCTTCCAAAACGCTTCTAAAATGCTGCCCATTAATTCCAATGTACCTATTCACACTGGGGCGTCACGCTGGTGCCGTGTTTAAAAAAGTCCTCCAATCATGATTTTTTGTGCTCATTCTGAGCGCTAAAAATAGCACATTAAAAACGCCCATATACACTGAAATGAATGTAAAGCGCTTTAAAAGTGCGTTAAAAGCGCGTTAAAAGCGCCAGCAAAACGCCCAGAGGCTGTGGAAAGGTCAAAATACCAGGAAGTAAACAGGATGTAATGTAGGAGAATGTGCTATTTATTTAATGCTAGCGCTTCAAAAGCGCTTGAAAAGCGCTTGAAAAACGCCTGGGCGGTAGCGCTAATTATATCGCTAACGCGGGAACAACGCGGGAAATACGCAGAAAAAGCGCGGTAATAACGCTTGATGTTTTGCGCGCGTTTTTCAAACGCCTCAGTGTGAAAGTAGCCTTATTCTTCAAG
This sequence comes from Glandirana rugosa, assembly GCA_018402905.1. NCBI lineage: Eukaryota > Metazoa > Chordata > Amphibia > Anura > Ranidae > Glandirana > Glandirana rugosa. The sequence continues at coordinate 2,239,705 of BLSH010070945.1, read as the reverse complement.
GCTAATGAAAAGTTTTCAGGAGCAAAAGCCTGAAGTAAGCAATAAAGCCCAGCTCATTTTCATTAGTGCTCTGTATACACAGAGCACATCCTCAGAGCAAACAAACTATATATCATGCAGGGCTAAGAGGAATTGACAGGAACAATTTCAAACAGTGGGCCACATTCCCATGTTAGTGCATGTGTGTATACGTGACCAGGGTCATACTGGAGGTCATTAGGGTGACATTGTACAGGTAAGTTCTTTACAAAAGCCAATCAGCAGGGGTGATATGCAGAAAAAGAACCCGTTGTGTACTGCAGAGTCCAGCATGTTTATGGCCATGTATCTTCTATAATAGTGAACACAGAAAAGGTGCTGCTCAGCACACACAAGCACAGTATTGCACAGGGACAGGGAGGTTACTGTCTTTCAGTGGTGGCTGGTGGGCGTGGCACAGCACTGATGCAAACCCCTGATGAGGAGGAACTGTAGTGTGAAAATATATTGAGTGAAGGGCTGAAGTGGTTAACAACCAACTATCCTTTAGGCTGGGTTCACACTATCCGACAAAAAAACGGCCCGACTTTGATCCTACTTTGCTGTACGATTTGCGGTCCTACATAGGGTCAAAGTCGGACCGTTTGTCTGTGAACAGGGATCCGACTTTGATCCCGACAATGCCAGGCACTTTGTGCTCTGGGGATCTTGAAGGGGAACTCCAGCCAAATTTTAAAAAAAAACTGGCATGGGGTCCCCCTCCAGGAGCATACCAGGCCCTTTGGTCTGGTACGGGTTTTAAGGGGAACCCCCACACTGAAAAAATGGCGTGGGGGTCCCCCCAAAATCCATACCAGACCCTTATCCGAGCACGCAACCCGGCAGGCCAGGAAAGGGGGTGGGGAGAGCGAGCGGCCCCCTCCCTCCTGGACCACACCAGGCCGCGTGCCCTCAACATGGGGAGTATGGGTGCTTTGGGACAGGGGGGCTCTGCGCCCCCCCACCCCAAAGCACCTTGTCCCCATGTTGATGAGGACAAGGGCCTCTTCCCGACAACCCTGGCCGGTGGTTGTCGGGGTCTGCGGGCGGGGACTCATTGGAATCTGGAAGCCCCCCCAGGTCACATCCTGGGGCGGAGCTGTGACCTCATATGGGGCGGGACCTCCAGGTGATGTCATCTGGTGGCCACGCCCCATGCCAATATAAGGCACAGCACAGAGCAGCAAGGGCATTCTGAAGGAGAACGCGTCGTGTCAACATGGGAAGAAGAAGAAGAAAAGAAGAAGAAGAAGAAGAGAGGGAAGAGGACAGCGGAGAAGACCGGCAAAAGAGCAGAAGACGCCGCAGAGGAGAAGAAAAGACCCCTCAGAAGATGAAAGACCCCGCAAAAGAGCCGAAGAAAAGAAGACACCGGAGAGGGGAGAAGACCACCGGAGCAGATTTAATAAAATATTTTAAAAAGCTGTGTGTTTTTTTTGTGTACACATTTCATTCCAGGTAAATGGGTAGGGGTACGATGTACCCCATACTCATTTACATAGGGTGGGGGGCCGGCATCTGGGGACCCCCTTGTTAAAGGGGGCTTCCAGATTCCGATGAGTCCCCGCCCGCAGACCCCGACAACCACCGGCCAGGGTTGTCGGGAAGAGGCCCTTGTCCTCATCAACATGGGGACAAGGTGCTTTGGGGTGGGGGGGCGCAGAGCCCCCCTGTCCCAAAGCACCCATACTCCCCATGTTGAGGGCACGCGGCCTGGTATGGTCCAGGAGGGAGGGGGCCGCTCGCTCGTCCCCACCCCCTTTCCTGGCCTGCCGGGTTGCGTGCTCGGATAAGGGTCTGGTATGGATTTTGGGGGGGACCCCACGCTGTTTTTTTCGGCATGGGGTTCCCCTTAAAATCTACCAGACCAAAGGGCCTGGTATGCTCCTGGAGGGGGACCCCATGCCAGTTTTTTCTTTAAAAATATGGTGTGGAGTTCCCCTTCAAGATCCCCAGAGCACAAGTCGCATTCCAAAGTCAGATCAGTGAAGACACTGATACGACTTTGACCTGACTTCAATGCCTTTCAATGGGCTGAAGTAGGATCAAAGTCAGACAAAAGTAGTACAGGAACCTTTTTCAAAGTCGTTCCGACTTTGAAAAACACATGTCGGAGCAGTTAAGACGGCTCTCATAGGGAATCATTGTTTTTGTGACGTAATGCAACTTGTGCTCTTCATGTCGGTCCGAGAATCGGACTAGTGTGAACCCAGCCTTACACAGAATTTGAAACGGTCAATCATTTTTCGACCGAGCCAAATTCAAATTATTCTGAAAATTTGGAAGAACAAACAAACAAAACTAAATTCGTTACTATTTCATTCGGAGATTCGGACACATCCAAATCTCCGAATAACCAAAAATTCATCCAAATTTACATTCGGACCAAAAAGAATTGCACATCTCTACCCCGTACATTATTTTAACAGTATTTTAAACTAGTCACAAATGCCTTGATGGTTTCACAGATGGAGTGAGGGAGAATCTATTTGCCACTCCGTTTCTGAGCTAAGACAATTAGCAGCACTCTGCAGATTTGGACCCTTACATAATGAAATGATTAGACACAAGCTTATTGAAAAAACTACACATCCAAACTGAGGGAAAGGCTGCTTATGGAGCCAGATGGCAGATACACTTACTTTGCTGAGAGCTGTGGATTTGGGGTACCAGATCGAAATGGCAGTGCAAGAAGTTAGTCATATACTGTGCCCCTGGATAGTAATGAAGCTCCTGTTCAAGTACAAAAACGAATTTACGGCACACCAAATATACATTGTTTTAACTGTGGAGGTATCTACCATAAAGGAGGCGTGAAACTGTGCTCTGCACAAGACAAATGCTGCAGACCCTGTAATAAACTGAGCCACTTTGCTAAATGTTGCTGCTCCACCTCAAGTACATCTGTTCATACTGTAACTTAAACCAGCTAGGTTAGGAGCCTAATGACCTGCAGATGTATGTAGTCAGAAAGAATCAGAGAAATTTTAAAATCTGTCACTGTGTAATTACAGGTGTCAAAATTATGCTGCTTTTTGACAGAGGAGCAAAGGTTTCCATTTTGAATGATTCAACGTACGATGCCCATTTTCAACATTACCCTCTCCGGGAGACACTGACTATCCCAACAGGCTTCAGTAATGAGCAAATTTCAGTGTTGGGTAAAGTAACATTACCTGCCACATACAAAACAAGCATTTGGGCAGTTTTGCAGTTTATATCACAAAGAGCAGAGCCATTCTGGCGACATTGGGAATTGGCAGCAATGGCAAAGTCCAATTGTTTAATACTTCAGAAGATGCTTCCAACTGGATTGAGGGCTTGAGCTAAATGTCTCCTACCTTATATTCTCCAGCCATTTCACGCTTATATGCCTTCCTCAACCATGTGCCAAATTAAGAACGTATACCCAGGTCATATCGGGTTTTTGCTGTGCCATAAGCATTCGTTTTACTGGCGCTACTGTTGAGTAATGACTATGTGTATTTTTTCTGTTTCATTTTATTCCCCAACGTGTATATCTGGGTTCTTGTGTTTTTCTCTTTTTCTACAGTTTTTCACTACTTTTCTGGGGATACACATGGACACTCCCCTTAACAGTATTCTTGGTTTTGGGAGAAAGCCCGCTATATGTTTCACAGTCAGACCGAGTGGGGGGATTGGGGGAATTTGGTTTTTGCATTGATCGGTTTTGCTATTACTGTTCACCTGTGTATTTAACACAGTACAATGGGTTTGTGCTACGGTTCAGCTTATATTGACTAGTCTAGACATCCTGGAACGTTCGGGCCAAAATTATACGATTTTTTTTTCTTTTTAAAGGGTAACTTTATTGCACATAAATCTCAGGTACAAAGAACAAAAATAAGAGTAAAAGATGCAGCATTCATGTATCAGAGAATTGCAATAATAACTTGTCCACTCATTATTCAGAAATCAATGACATATATTTGTCTGTTCCATCAAGATGAACACAACTCGATTCATTTACTATAATATAATATATGTTGACATGCACTGCAATACTATAGGTATATATGCAAAAGGGACTATTGTGGGTTCACTTACCTAAATTATAACTTAAATGTCAGGTGGGATGGTACGGTCAGATCCTACCCATGTGTCCCATATTTTATTAAATTTGCGGGGGCACCCTCTGGCCTCATAAGTCAGTTTGTATATTAGTAGTGCCTTATTGATAATAGTGAGCCATAAAGCTATAGTGGGAGGAGTAATTGATTTCCATTGTATCGCTATGGATTTCTTTGTATAAAATAATACTATGCATACAAATAATTGGGTGTTTTTGGAGACGGAGTCATCATCAATATGACCTAACAAACATCTTAGAGGATTGTAGATATTAGGTGATTGTGTAATGGAGCTGGGAAAGGCGGTAACCTCCAACCAGAATTCTCTGATCAAAGGGCATTCCCAAAACATGTGGAAAAATGTGCCATCATGTAAGGAACATTTAGATCATTCAGCTGATGGTAGCCTATGAAATCTAAAAGCAGGGATGGGGTGTAGTAGGACCTATAGAGAAATTTAGTTTGCATAACTCTGTCCCTCGAAGATATGACTGTTAAAACCTGTATTGGTAAGAATTCCTGCCATATTTCCTCTGTCAGTTCTGGTATATATGAGCGCCATTGCTCAAGCCTATGAGTAGTGTAGTGTAGGAGGAATGAGTAGTAAGTTTAAATTAATTTTGAGTGAGATGGGTCCTCCAGGAGGCGTTCCATGGGGAGGCTTGTATTGTGATATTGCGTATACCAAATTGTGCAGCGGCGGTATGTCGCAGCTGTAAGTATTTGAAGTAGACCGAAGGTGGAAAGTTGAAGTCTCTACGAAACTCCTCAAAGGATTTCAATACCTTTGTGAGGAATAAGTGGTAGAATTCAGGTAAGCAGGGATTACCCCAAAGAGGAGCATTAGGGGAAAATAGTTTGTCTGATGTGGAGGCAATACGTTTTGTTAATTTAAATATCTGTATAGTCATATCCAATAACTTTGCGCCCTCCCTGCCTCTCGTGGTTTGTCTATGGATCAGATTTTGTAGTGATTCAAGAAGTGAGAATTGCTGCCTCTAGCACTGTGGCTGCATTATTGGCCTCTGGGTAGAACCACCAATGTGCATGAGCAAGTTGAGAGGCAATGTAATATGTGTGAAGGGTCGGGAGCACAAGGCCTCCCTCCGTGACAGGGAGCTGGAGCGTGTCCTTAGCAATTCAGACTGCTCAAAATTATAAGGTTAAGAGGTCCCTGGTATTTGGTCAAATGAAACAAACTAAATCCCAAATATTATTCCTTCAAGACGCATCTTACTGAGTTCCGGGTTATGCCTTTAAACATCCCAATGTATCCCATGCTTTTCATGCCACCTATTCCACATACTCTTTAGCAAATGTTTATGTCCCCCTCCTTTTGATCTTCATAGATTGTTAACATGCAACAGCAAAATACTGTAATAGCCAAGGTGGTCATTCTTCTCGCTGGTGACTTTAATATGGTTATGTGCCCCATTTTGATAGGGTGCGGGGGCTTAAAAGATTGGGCTGAGAGTCATGGGTGGATCGAAATATTGCGCTGGAGAATTCCTGATTGTAAAGAATTCCCTTGTCATTCTGAATCACACAAGACCTTATCCAGATTAGATATGTTTTTTATGTGACTGGATGTAGGATTGTACAATATTTACCCAAAGTTATTTTGGATCATGCTCCGCTGGAGCAACTCTGGGTGACATCCCCCTTCTAGTATGCGGACTTGGCGTATAATCCCCTATTGGCTTCTGACCTGATGGTCTTGTATGTGTAGAGATGACATAACAATTTACTGGCAGGAGAATGATTGGGAGCTCCTAGAGGGTGCCAATGGGATGCCTTTAAAGCTGTCATGAGAGGGTCCTATATGCATAGTATAACTTAAAATAGCTAATGACTCTAAACTGTCCTCTTTGTCTACCAAAGTTTCTGACATGGAAGCCCAGTACATTTCGCATCCATCTCCTTTACATTATCGACAGTGAAAAGATACCCAAAGGTTGCAAGCTATAACCCTTACTGACAACCTCCCACCCCCATAAAAAAACTACTTTGTCAAGCACAACATATATTTGAACAAGGGGATAAAAATGGTAAACTGTTAGCCTACCTAACAAAACCCATCCATGAAATGTACTATTCCCGGAATATTTGATATCAGTTGTAGCTTGCAAGAGTCTACTGACTGTATCATGGAGGTTCTCTTTTTACAGTTTTACACTGAACTATATTCATCCCATGCCCAATATACATCAGAAGACCTGTATTTGAATCAGATACATCTCCCCTCTTTTTCCATAGATGATAGAGAATATATGGATTGCCCTATTACCCCTGTAGAGATTGAAAAAACCCTGGGGCAGTTTGCTAAACACAAAAATCCAAGCCTGGATGGCATACTTATCGAAGGGTATATGGCTCCTAAAGAAAACGTAGTGCCTCATTTCTCAATCTTTTATAAATATATCCTAGAAGAGAAAGAAATTCCTGCCTCTATGCGGGAGGCCCTGATTGTACTGATCCCCAAAACCAATACGGATCTTAGAGACTGTGAATCATTCCATCCAATATCCTTGATCAATACTGATCTTATAATCCTATCAAAGATCCTTGCCACTTGATTAAGCTCTATTGTGACCTCCCTAGTAAAATCAGATCAGACTGGTTTTATCTCTGGTAGATCTACATACATCAATTTGCGGAGACTCTTTACAAATTTACAGCTACTCACTGCTTCTGATACCCCTAGAACTCTTGTAACCCTAGATATTCATAAATAGAGTTGAGCGGACACCTGGATGTTCGGGTTCAGCGGGTTCCGCCCTGAACTTGACCCGAACTTGACCCCGAACCCCATTGAAGTCAATGGTGACCCAAACTTTTGGGCACAAAAATGGCTCTAAAAACGTCTAGAGAGCTGCAAAAGGAAGCAAAATAGGGGTAAGAGTAGGACAAGTGCCCTGCAATCAAATGTGGATAGGGAAATAACTTAAAATCACATAAAAAAAAAATGGAGGAGGAGGTGAATGTGGAGTAGGGGGTTGAGGAGGCGGTGACCGTGGCGGTGTAGGTGGTGGAAGTGGCGGTGGAGGAGGAGGTAGCCAACACTGTTTTTTGTTTGTTTGGGGTTTTTTTCTAATTGGGGGTAGCCCCAAAAATATTGAGACATATTAAAAAAAAAAATAAGTTCACTTAAGTATACCAATGGCTGTGTGAGGCCGGTATAAATGTCTATTCTGCACAAGGTACAGACAAGTATTGTGGGATCCATGCCTGGTTCATTTTAATAAACGTTAGCTTGTCCATGTTGGCTGTGGACAGGTGGCTGCTTTTGTCTGTGATAACGCCCCCTGCCACCATATGAATTCACTTGAATAAAAAAAAAAATTATACAGAGTTATAAAAACCCCGATGGGGGTTAATCTTTTTTTGGGGTTTGTTTGTTTTTTGTCACAACCGATGGAGGAGGAGGTGGCGGTGAAGGTGGTGGATGTGGCGGTGCCAGTGGCGGAGGAGTTGGGGGATGAGGTGTAAGTGGAGGAGGAGGTAAAAAAAAAATACACTAAAATTCAATAAAGGGATAGGTGTAAACT
>BLSH010070945.1:2217929-2232038 GCA_018402905.1 Glandirana rugosa | reverse complement strand
GATAGGGAAATAACTTAAAATCACATAAAAAAAAAATGGAGGAGGAGGTGAATGTGGAGTAGGGGGTTGAGGAGGCGGTGACCGTGGCGGTGTAGGTGGTGGAAGTGGCGGTGGAGGAGGAGGTAGCCAACACTGTTTTTTGTTTGTTTGGGGTTTTTTTCTAATTGGGGGTAGCCCCAAAAATATTGAGACATATTAAAAAAAAAAATAAGTTCACTTAAGTATACCAATGGCTGTGTGAGGCCGGTATAAATGTCTATTCTGCACAAGGTACAGACAAGTATTGTGGGATCCATGCCTGGTTCATTTTAATAAACGTTAGCTTGTCCACGTTGGCTGTGGACAGGCGGCTGCGCTTGTCTGTGATAACGCCCCCTGCCATCCTAAACACACGTTCAGACAATACACTGGCTGCAGGGCAGGCCAGCACCTCCAAGGCATAAAGGACAAGTTCAGGCCATGTGCCCAATTTGGAGACCCAGAAGTTGAATAGGGCAGACCCATCAGTAAGCACGTGTAGGTGTGTGCACACATACTGTTCCACCATGTTGCTGAAATGCTGCCTTCTGCTAAGACGTTGCCTATCAGCTGGTGGTGCTGTTTGTTGTGGCGTGCTGCTGACAAAGCTTTTCCACATTTCAGCCATGCTAACCCTGCCTTCTGAGGTGCTGGCGGTGCCACAGCTGCGTTGGTGATCTCTTCCTCCTCCTCTGCCTTCGCCTTGTGCTTCCACTGAGCCCCCGGTGTCATTTGGTAATGCCCTCAGCAGCGCTTCTACTAGCGTGCACTTGTAGTCGCGCATCTTCCGATCACGCTCCAGTGAGGGAATTAAGGCACGTTGTCCTTGTAATGGGGATCCAGCAGGGTGGCCACCCAGTAATCAGCGCAATTTACAATGTGGGCAACTCGGATGTCATTGCGCAGGCACTGCAGCATGGAGTCGCTCATGTGTGCCAGGCTGCCCAGAGGCAAAGACAAGCTGTCCTCTGTGGGAGGTGTATCATCTGTGTCCTCCGTATCCCCCCAGCCACACTCCAGTGATGCCCACGAGCTGTGTTGTGTGCCAACCTGCTGTGAACATGATTCCTTCTCCTCCTCATCATCATCATCCTCATCCTCCTCATCCTCCAGAACTGTGCCCTGGCTTGAAAATTATTTACCTGGCCTATGCTGGCACAGGACCTCACCCTCCGAGCCACTGGTGAATGACTGGCCTGATATCCGTGGAAATGACCCCTCTTCCTCCTGTGCCACATCCTCTTCCATCATCGCCCCAAGTGTTTTTTCAAGGAGACATAGAAGTGGGATAGTAACGCTGAGAACAGCATCATCGGCACTGGCCATGTTGGTGGAGTACTCGAAACACCGCAATATGGTACACAGGTCTCGCATGGAGGCCCACTCATTGGTGGTGAAGTGGTGCTGTTCCGCAGAGCGACTGACCCATGCGTGCTGCAGCTGAAACTCCCCTATTGCCTGCTGCTGCTTGCAAAGTCTCTCCAGCATGTGCAAGGTGGAGTTCCACCTTGTGGGCACCTCGCATAGGAGGTGGTGAGTGGGAAGGCCAACGTTCCACTGCAGTGTAGACAGGCGAGCAGCAGCAGGGTGAGAACGCCAAAAGCGCGCACAGACGGCCCGCACTTTCTGCAGCAGCACTGACATATCCGGGTAGTTTTTTAGAAATTTCTGCACCACCAAATTCACAGCACATGCGCCAGGCAAGGGATGTGCGTCAAACCGGCTAGGCCCAGAGCTGCTACGAGATTTTGCCAATTATGGCACACCACCAGGCTGGGCTTGAGGCTCAGTGGCAACAACCACTCATCGGCCTGTTGTTCAATGCCCATACCCAGCTCCTGCGCAGTGTGGGGTTTATCCCCCAAACATATCAGTTTTAAAACAGCCTGCTGTCGTTTCCCCCTGGATGTGCTGAAGTTGGTGGTGAAGGTGTTAGGCTGACCAGTTGAGGAGGTGGTACAGGAGGAGGAAGCGGAGTAGGAGGAGGAGGCAACAGGAGGCAAAGAGAAATGCCCTGCAATCCTCGGTGGCGGAAGCACATGCGCCAAACTGCTATCCCCCTCAGGCCCACCCGCCACTACATTTGCCCAGTGTGCAGTTAGCGAGATATAGTATCCCTGCCCATGCTTACTGGTCCACGTATCAGTGGTTATGTGGACCTTGCCACAGATGGCGTTGCGCAGTGCACACTTGATCTTGCCCCCGACTTATTTGTGCAGGGAAGGGATGACTCACCTGGAAAAGTAGTGGAGGCTGGGAACCACATACTGTGGGACAGCCACAGAACATTTATGCCTCGCTTCAGGCTCTGATTGCACAGCGTGCAAACCACTCATGTCTTGTCGTCAGCACATTGTCTGAAGAACTGCCACGCCAGGGAACTCCTTTGAGCTGCCTTTGGTGTGCTAGGTCCCTGGGTGCGGTGGGTAGTAGCAGGCATAGTGGCTCCGCTTTTGCAACCTGCTTCCTCTTTTGCTGTGCTGGTGCCTCTGTGCGACCACCACCTCTTCCTCCATACTGCACACATCACTCGCATGACCTTCATTCCATGTGGGGTCTAGGACCTCATCATCCTCCACATCCTCTTCCACCCACTCTTCCCCACTGCCCTCCTTGTCAGTCTGCACACTGTAGAAAGCCGCAGCAGTTGGCACCTGTGTTTCGTCATCATCATCAGAGACGTGCTGCGGTGGTGTTTCCATGTCCTCATCCTGAAACAGAAGTGGTTGGGCATCGGTGTCTTCCACTTCTGGGGCAGGGCTATGTGAATGGCCCATGGAATGCACACCAGCAGAGTCATCAAAAAGCATAAGAGACTGTTGCATGACTTGCGGCTCAGGCTGCTTGGCTGATTTACAAGGGGCTGAGGTGAAAGACAGATGGCCATGGGGTTCAGGTGCCAACTCTGAACTTTCAACAAAGGACTGGGTGGGAGACAATGTGAAGGAACTGGAGGCATTGTCTGCCACCCAATCTACTATCGCCTGTATTTGTTCTGGCCTCACCATTCGTTGAGCGGCATTCGGGCCTACCATATAACGTTGAAGCTTCTGTCGGCTACTCGCACCTGAGGAAGGTGTTTCACTTGTGCGTGTAGCTGGCATAGATCGACCACGTCCTCTCCTTGCAACAGGAGCTTCACCAACACCAGCAGCACCAGCAGCACCACGACCACATCCCTTATTTGACGCTCTCCTCATTCTAGACGCAAATGTACTATTTAGCACAAATTTATATTATTTTTAGGAACCTCTCCCTACACTAGTATGAGATGATTTTATAACGCTAATCTGTCTCTCACACCAGCAGCAGGAATCTCTCCCTACACTAGTATGAGATGATTTTATAATGCTAATCTGTCCCTCACACCAGCAGCAGGAACCTCTCCCTACACTAGCATGAGATGATTTTATAACGCTAATCTGTTCCTCACACCAGCAGCAGGAACCTCTCCCTACGCCAGTATGACATGATTTTATAACGCTAATCTGTCCCTCACACCAGCAGCAGGAACCTCTCCTTACACCAGTATGAGATGATTTTATAACGCTAATCTGTCCCTCACATCAGCAGCAGGAACATCTCCCTACACCAGTATGAGATGATTTTATAACGCTAATCAGTCCCTCACACCAGCAGCAGGATCCTCTCCCTACACTATTATGAGATGATTTTATAACGCTGATCTGTCCCTCACACCAGCAGCAGAAACCTCTCCCTACACCAGTATGAGATGATTTTATAATGCTAATCTGTCCCTCACACCAGCAGCAGCATCCTCTCCCTACACTTGTATGAGAGGATGTGACATGCAGCACTACGTGACTCCAGCTTATATAGAGGCTGGGTCACATGATGCACTGGCCAATCACAGCCATGCCATTAGTAGGCATGGCTGTGATGGCTTCTAAGGGCAAACGAGTGAAACGCTTGTTGATTGGCTGCCCTGCTGCTATTCAAAAGGCGCAAAAAAATACCCGAACCTGGACTTTTTCTCAAATGTCCGGGTTCGGATTCGGGACACGGACACCCTAAAGTCCGGTACAAACCCAAACTTTACAGTTCAGGTTTGCTCAACTCTATTCATAAGGTGTTTGAGTCATTAGAATGGCCCTACTTATTCAGGATGTTTGGCTTTGTTGAGACTTTTATTTCTTGGATAAAAATGCAGTATACTCAACCTCAAGCACATGCTGTATATGGGTCAATGGCTGTATTTCTACCCCTTCTATATACTAGGCAAGGGTGTCCAGTGTCTCCTCTGCTGTTCACCCTTCTGGGTGAACCTTTGGCAAAGGTTCTTTGTACCTCTCCTTTGATAAAGGGTATCCAGAATGGTCTCTTGGATGAAAAAGTTTCACTATATGCAGATGATGTGCTGCTGTATCTTTCAGATCCATGGCACAGTGTTTCAGCTGCATTAGATCTCATCCAACAATTTGGACGATTTTCAGGGTTTTATGTCAATAGGATGAAATCATGTATATTCCTACTGCAGATCACACATAAATTCAGATACTTGGTTATCCAACTGCCACTATCAAAGTATCATGATAATAACTTAGTGCCATGTATCTCTTCCTTTTATACTAAGACAACCAAATGGCTTCCTAATACTTTATTGGGGAGGATAAATCTGTTTAAAATTGTCTTTCTTCCTAATTTTTTGTATAAATTAGCTAATTCCCTCCTTTATATCCCAAAGAACACTTTTCAAGAAATTAATTCACTTCTCTCCACATTTCTTTGGCATCCCAAAATGCCCAGACTCCTCTGGGGACAGGGAAAGGGAAGATGGCAGGGGGCAGGGAAAAGGTAGGGTTTGGGCCCCTACTCCTCCTCTACTAGCACGGAGCCATATTCCCTAGACATGTGCGGTTCATTTTGTTCCGAATTAATATTCAGACAAATTTTTTGTTATTAGGAAAATTCGTATATATCTGAATTCCCAATTTACAATATAAACAAATTTTACCGAATGCTCCTAATAGCGAAACAAAATTAATTTGAATTTCAGAAATTTGGATTGAAATTCGAATTTAATTTTACATTGAACTCCAGTCAAATTCTAACTGTACACATACTGCTGAAATCAAAGATTGTGTGTGTTATTAGAGTACCATTTAGAAATAATGCTGTTTTTGTTAAGCCAAAGGTGATTTTTTTTTTAATCAAAAAGGATTTTATTGGTAACCATCATGTATCATGACAACACGTTAGATATACATTTCAATTCTTATCACAAGCCAAAGGTGATTTAAAGAGTCATTGTAATAATTTGATGAAGATGTTTCTTTTGTTTGTTCACTTTGCCACATTCAAATAAAAAAAAATACTAAGGTTTTTGATTTGACCGAACGTTTCGAATAAAAAAAAATCGGTACATTTGAAGAAAATTAGAAAAAGACATAAAACGAATTCCGAATACAAATTCCGACTATGAATCCTAAATACGAATCTCGATATGAATTGAACAAATTAATTGAATTGAAACCATCTAAATAACAAATTTTTTCATCATGCACATGCCTAATATTCTCTAGAGCAAGTATAAACGGACCAGTAAAACTACTTTTTGTTACATTTCTCTTTTTTACCTCGCAAGGTTGCAGTAATATTCTTCATAGTGTAAGCATCAGCTACCTTGGTAAGCCACAGCAAGATCATAGGGTGGGATTCCTGCTTCCACAGGGCTGGAATACAGGCCTTTGCTGTATTTAGAAGGTGGACCAACATTACATTTTTGTATTTACATTTGAGAGATCTAAGTAACGGAGAAGATATCTGGCTGAGTCAGAGCCCAAGTTGTAGTCAGTGAGCTGCCTGCCTCGTACCTGGGCCCAAAACCCCTCTACATAGTAACATAGTTAGTTAGGTTGAAAAAAGACACAAGTCAATCTAGTTCAACCAAAAAAAAAAGGAAAAAAAAGGCAAAAACCCCAGCAAAAAATTATCCAATTTGCTATAGTGGGGGAAAAAATTCCTTCCTGATCCTGAGGCAATCAGATTCTCCCCGGATCAACTGTACCTAATAATGTTAGTACCCAGTTATATTATTTTCATTAAGGAAAGAAACCAGGCCTTTTTTAAAGTAATCTACCGTTCTGGCCAAAACCACCTCTGGAGGGAGTCTGCATACATACATCTAGATAGGTCAGTTAGTAGCATATTATCTGAACAGATCAAAATCTGTGATCTGATCAGATATAGATTAGCATCCCCACTAGATCGTCGCCACTAGATTAGTGTTCTAAAAAATGCAGCGTTAGCAGGATCAGCCCAGATACCTGCTAGCACCTGCGTTTAGCCCCTCCGCCCAGCCCAGCCCACCCAAGTGCAGGATCTATAAATGGCTGACCCTTACCAAACACAATACACATAACTGCAGCGTTCGCAGAGATCACACCCGATCCCTGCGAAAGTTGACAGGGATGTTGTTAGCATTTGAAATAGGCTCTGACAACCAGGTGCACTTTTTTGCCTGTGAGTCACACTAGTGTACCTATAAATTAAGAGAGCCCAAAATGTCCAATCCAAGGTATACTAGTGAAGAGGCCTACAATATGCTGAGCATGACAGACAAGATCGATGGGGAAGCTACACTGCCAGATTTCAGAATATGAACCAGTAGACAGCAGCGGCACCCTGTCAGATAGCTCTGGCAATGGAGTGGTCCCTGCTAAGGTCAGGCGTACCAGATCCCGTTTTGCTGTTGCTAAGGTGCAAGAATCGCAGGACTCTCGTATGGAGCAGAGAGCCAGTACTAGTGCCGCTACTCCTGGTGACCTGGCAAGCAGGGCTGCTGATAGGGGGGTACAACCAGCCCTGGTGTGGGGGGCCCAGAGCACACAGGGGGGCCCACACAGGGGGGATTAGTGACAGATGACAATTGTGTCTCTCTTCCTCCAGCAGATGAAAGTTGCTCTCCTTCCCTCTCCCTTGCTACAAGCTTTTATCTGATAATAAAGAGACAGTCATCCCTCACTAATCCCCCTCCCTATGGGCCCCCCTCCTCTCAGCACTGGAGTTTGTTATCTAGAACTTAGGCTCCATGCACACTGGCTTAAAAAAAATGCTGCTTCTACAAGCAGCTCAATGTTATTCTATGTGTCCATAGGCTGTAGGACAATTACAGGCAGATTTTAAGCTCAACATTTAAGAGACAGAAAAAAAAACCCTTCTGGTTCTCCTAAACTCGTCTAAACTTTGTACAAAAAAAGTTCTATATGAGCGTTTTTTTTCTGCCAAGTGAACTGGAGTTTTTTTAAGCCCAGTGTGCATGGAGCTTAACTTTTTTTCTCTCCCTCTGATCCCGGAGCCTGTATATTTTTTTCATCTCATCTTAATTTTTATTTATTAACTCAGTTTATCTTTTAGATTTAGCAGGAATTCTGTGAGTTATGTTGTATTCGTGTCTGCTAATAGTTGTATTGTATTTTTAGTGAAATATAGCTTTAATACTTTCTTGGGGGGCCCTGTCAAATAGTCTGTACGGGGCCCCGCGATTTCTATCAGCAGCCCTGCGGGCAAGCACCAGCGACCTTGTACATCCTGGTCATAGACAAACCAGCAATGCAGTAACACTTGGTGACTTGGCGAGTCCCATAAGTGCAGTTCAGGCTGGCGCGGCTAGTACAAGTAGTCTCCCGCAGCCACGAAGACAAACACAGACCCACAGAGCCCATAGTGCCCTTCCCGCTGAATTCGCTAACCCTGATTGGCAACCCACCACTGATTTAGCGCCCGTACTTCCCCCATTCACTGGCCAACCCGGAATTCAGATGATCTATTTTTCACCAAAGATCTCTATTGATCTATTGTGGACCAAAGCAATTTATACGCTGGTCAATTTATCGTCACTAATCCCCATTTGTCACTTGCCAGAGATTGGAAACCAATTACAGTTTCCAAATGTAAGACCTTTCTGGGCCTTACCCTCCTCATGGGTATACATAAATAACCTGAGTTGTGGTCATATTGGTCCACTGACCCAATTCATCACATTCCCGTGTTCTCTGCTTACATGGCCAGGGCACGATACGAGCAGATCCTGTGGTTTATGCATGTCAACGTCAATGAACTCTGTCATCCACGGGGTGACCCTGAATATGATCGGCTCTACAAAAATTTGGCCCCTCATAAACCACTTCAACCAGCAGCTCACAGCACTTTTTATTCCCAGCCAAGTTGTGTTGCGTGGACGAGTCCCTGATTAAATTTTCTGTCCGTCTTGCTTTTAAACAGTACCTCCCCAGCAAGCGTGCCAGATACGGGGTCAAGCTGTATAAACTCTGTGACAGGGTCACAGGCTATACATGTAGTTTTATGGTTTATGAAGGAAATGATAGTCACGTTGAGCTGGAAGAATGACCAGCCTACATAGGGAACAACAACAAAATTGTGTGGGACTTGGTGTCACCCTTATTCGGAAAGGGGTACCATTTGCACGTGGACAATTACTACTCAAGCATGCCACTTTTTAGTAAGTTGTTTGATCACCAAATTGGCGCATGTGGCACCGTGCAACCTAATTGCCGGGGCTTCCCCCAACGGCTAGTAGAATCCGGACTTAGACAGGGGGGAGAGAGCCTGCTTGAAAAGTGGTAATATGCTTGCCATGAAGTGGAGGCATACAAAGAATGTTTTCATTCTTTCCTCCCTTCATGCAGAATCCAAATTACAACGGCGACTGGTGTTGTGGAGAAACTCCTCTGTGTCTATGAATCTAACCAAATTATGGGAGGAGTGGACCTCAAAGACCAGTTATTGTCGCCGTACCTAATTGCCCGTAAGACCAGATGCTGGTACAAAAAAGTGTCTGTATACTTATTCCAATTGGCTATGCTGAACGCTTATGTGCTATACAAAGCCTCAGGACGGACTGGATTTTTCCTTCAATTCCAGGAAGAAATCGTCAGAGCCCTTCTGTATCCAGATGGTTCTGCACCCCATCTTCCCAATCCAAATGCAGTGAGCAGGCTGAAAAAAGTAAAAGATTACAAAAAACCAAAAAAAATGTAAAAAAGTTATAAAAACCAAAAAAAAATGTAAATAATAAAAGCCAAAAACAGTTGTATGTTTCTTGTTTTTCTATCTCTATTTTCCCTCTATTCTCTTTCTATTGCTCTCTCTATTGTTTTTCATGCATTCCTGTAATGTTTTGTTACTGGTTTTTATCATGTTTTTTTTTGCAGGTATGTAATGTTTTTATATTGTTTTCCAGTTATGTTTTATTATTTTTCTTCTTAGCAGGAATGTTATTTTTTATATGTTACTGTGTTTTATTAATCTTTATTTGGTTTTCAGGTACGCCAGCTGCAGCACTAATTTATTTATGGTGACAGCAACAGCGTTTGCTCCCACCATACATAAAGCAGCGACTCCAGCACTGTTGGAGGTGATTTCACCACCACAGTTAGAAAAAGAAAATATATACAATTAGAAGTGGGTGGATGAAGGGCAGTTTTCTAATAGTGGGCATACCCACCAATTGATTTTTTTTTTTTTCATTTAACCCACAGGCTGCATGAAAACAAGAACATTACACCATATGCCCAACAAGAACCAGTGACACATTAATATGTTGCTTGTCTTAGACTGGTTATACCAGAATGATGCCTGCAGGTATAGGTTATAAATAGGTATCGTTCTTTTCAGCAGGCGGTCAACTTTCATATAAAAGCAATCCTAGTGGCTGATTAGCTGCTAAACTGCTTTTACAAGCAGTGGGAGGGAATGCCCCCCCTCCCGTCGTCTTCCATGGTTTTCTTGGGCTCTCCTGTCCCACCGGGGAACCCGAGAATGCAGCCGGTGGTTCCGACAGCTGACCATAGAGCTGATCGAAGACTAGAATGGCTCCAATCATCTCTATGGCCTAAGATACAGGAGGCTACGAGCATTTCATGACTTCAGGTTCACCGGAAAAACTGACCACACTAAGCAGGAGAACACATGGTGGTCAGTTCTCTAGCTATGCTGGGAATTCAGCCTGCTCTCCTCCAATGATCAGCCTTGCCCATGACACGCCCCTGCTGCACAGCCATTCGCTGGGAAGCTCAGTGTGCTACTGCTTCTCCCCCCCTCCCCCAGCTCTTATGCAGCTGAGAATACAGGGAATGTGAAGGGAAGGGAAGGTATATATAATGTTTTTTTTTTACATCTACACAAAAATGTTTTGCCTTTCGTTTCTATTTTAAACTGAATAGGTTGTTTTACAAGGCGATCTTTTACAACCACTTTAAAAGTTCAGTTGTTAGTTGGAGGCGTGATAGGCTTCCTGAAGAGGTGGGTTTTCAGGGATTGCCCAAAGTGGCCAGAGTAGGAGACAGCCAGACAGATTGAAGTGGGGAGTTCCAGATCCCGTTTGTTTTTATAGAAATGGGGAAGTACTGAAACTTGTCACATAACTGACAGGTCATGTGATCGAACTCTTCTCCTATCAGGAGTGTTCCCTACAGGACATCAGAGGCTCCACATTACATACAACAAAAAACTTCAAGAACAGTGGGATCTAGTCACTGAAATGTCCAGCACCACGTGCATATTGGTATTTACTCTTTATTTTAAATAGGTCACTTAATTATATACTGTACTTGGTTATCTGCTCACAAGTGTGTGAATGATTAAAGTTGCAAGCATGACGTGAAAAAAATCACTTGAATGTATATAAAAGAAAATAATTACAATAATTTATCTGTGAAAAATAACTAATATACTGTATATAATCAAGTGTTCTATGTGTTTTCAGCAATCATCAAAAAATCTATCAACCAATCATTAACAATAAAACAGCAGTCGTGCATATAATTGTGAATGTAATAGTCCCATACAATTTGTGATGTATATGACACCCAAGCAAATGCAGCAAGGATTTGCAAGTAGAAAACACCTCCACCACAGTGAATCTGATGGGCAAACTCTCACCTCTCTATAATGACCCCCACAACAAAGATCAACAAAGATCAATATGCGATCCAATACTAGATGGACTCCATTTCCTCTTAATTAGCGAGAACTCTGACTCTAGGAATAGATGGATGGATGGATGATTCAGTGTATATTCAAATATTAAAAGAAATGAGAACCTATATCACTGTTATTTTATTTAAAAAAACCCATAAAAATAGAAAGCCACTCACATGTAATAAGACCAGACGTGAGCAGGTGTAACTTTAAGAAGTCCCCATCTACAATCGACAGGGCGGATGGCAATGGATTGGATCCCTCAAAGTAAGCCAAGCCTCGGCCATGGCACTGAGAGAGAGAGAGCAAGTTGAAGGATCTTAAAAAGTTTTTTGTTGTATTAACAACACAAACTCATTGCCATCCTTATTCAAGGAGGGATCATAAAGGATGAAAAAGAAGGAAAAATGTATACAATAAAAAAAAAAAATTCCAAGAAACAGGAGCAGATCAAAAATCAAAAAAGAAAGTTATACTTCCAAAAAATGGGACTAATGAAAATTTGTTTTATTCATAAAATAAAGAAGCAGGGGGGTGGAAAAATGCACATTTACTGCTACAGGGCAACCGCGCACTTGATCCTGCACTTCCAGGTACATGGCACGAGGGTGCACCGCCGGCGGCTCGCTCTCGCTGTGATTTTACACAGTGGAAACTGATCAGTGGCTCCCGCAGTATCACAACCCTGTTATAAGTCGCTAATCGCCACCATTACTAGTAAGAAATAAATAAATAAAAAATCCATAAATATATCCCATAGTTTGTAGACACTATAACTTTTGCGCAAACCAATCACTATAAGCTTATTGGGATTTTTTACCAAAAATATGTAGCAGAATGCATATTGGCCTATATTGATGTAGAAATTAGATTTTTTTTAAATGTTTTATTGGATGTGTTTTAGAGCAGAAAGTAAAAAATACAATTTTTTTCCAAAATTGTCGTTGTTTTTTGTCTATAACGCAAAAAATAAAAATCGCAGAGGTGATCAAATACTACCAAAAGAAAGCTCTACTTGTGGGAAAAAAGGATATGGGTACAGCGTCACACGACAGCGCAATTGTCAATTAAAGTAACGCAATGCTGTATCGCAAAAGTGTAGTATTTATATGCCACTAATAATTTTTTTTTGGACTCTTACATGCACTGCAACATATGCAGCAGAAAACATGCGTATTACCTTGGGAATAAAATGTATTATTTTTTTTTTTGGTATCAAAATTCATTGAGCTCCTACAATAAAAACAAAAGACCTATACAGAAAATGAATTTACACCAATGTGAATGGACCCTAAATCTTAGTCGATGAAACCTAACATGGCTACAAATAGGGTTCAGACACCATTTTGTCCAACCTCTGTGGTGCTCAATAGTTAGATATTTCAGTGACCATAAGGAATGGGAGTGATCCATTAACCACCATTTGGCCATTACAGTTGTAAGCAAAGTAAATTAATTTCAAATACAGTCCACAAGGTTGTAATTGTATAGTTCATAGAAACATCAATATATATTAACTTTAGAAAGGTCAATATTTTTAATAATTCAATAGAGTTGCATCATGTCTAAATGTTTGCCACACCACAGCTATCCTAATGCAAAAAAATGCAGTTCCTACCTAAATCACAACCTACATTTTTGTGGCTATACAGCTTAATAAAAGCAATCTTAACAATATGTGTTACTGTAGTAAAATCCCTTTACTACAAGGTTACAGCCTTTGTGTATTGTGGCTTTTTCTATCCCACTGCTTAGAAGCTGCAGTTTTTTGTTTTATATAGTGATTGCTCATGAAAAAAGAAGAATTCTTTTTTCCTTAAAATAATGATATGATTTGTTAAGGCTTACAGGTACCTATCTTTTCATGCAAAGTGTACATTTTAATGATAGATACATTTTAAAATGTGTAAGTTCCCTTAAATGATTTCAATTTATAAATAACAACCAAACTAGTTATTTTCATTCAGCATGACTGTAAATATAATTCCTTTCTAACATTTCCTTTATACATAATCTGAATAAAAACACATGTTCATAAAGGCAATCGTACGCACTGCATTTAATATAGAAAGCTACTTTTAAGACAGCAGAAACATCTGAAGAAAACTTCCTGTGTGAGATATGTGACTACTCTCTTTAAGTGTGACTTTTCCATCTTTAGCAGTTTCAGAATCCCATTAAAGGAATGAAGGTGCTACATTAAGTCAATAATGCAGAAGTTAAAGCTTCTAATGGGTAGGTTATCTAATAAATTGTGCACATTAAAAAAGCATTACATATACACAAAAAAAGAAGACAAAGTTAATGGGTCTTTGGATTTTTCTTTAGAACGGAATGACTGATAAAAATAGCCCGGATCTGTGGATGTATCTATAAGAAGCAGCTCTGTAAATGTTCTTCTATTAAAGCGGAGTTCCACCCACATTTTCACTCCTCACCATGCAGCACTAATGTGCATCCTTAAAATTAATTGGCAATTTATTTTTTTTTTTCAGTTCACTTACCTGATTTATGCCTATATCTAATTTCACTTTCTCCTTTAGGGGCCACGGCGCCATACGTCATTTCTGGGAGATCTTGGTCAACTTGGCATGGCACTGCTCCCATTTTGCATTGGTGTCTATGGAAAATCTTGGTCAGCTTGGCACGCCACTTCTCCCGTTTTGCATTGGCATCTGTGAAAGATCTTGGTCAGCTTGGCATGGCTTTGCCATGCCAAGCTGACCAAGATTGCACCACACTGGACATGCGTGAGATCGGCAGGTGCATGCTGGGTAGCCAGCATGCAAGGAATCCAGGAAGAAGGACACTGCGGCTTCAGATGCCCACACTGGAGATGGCTACACTGTGCAGGAGCTTCACAAAGTAAGAAAATGATGCTGCACAAATAGAAAACTGGGCATAGTTTACAGCATACCTTTGTTACATTGCACACGGCATGAGTATGCATTTTATCTTAAACGTCATATTTCAGCAGGAACTCCACTTTAAGAAGGATGCATTATATACACACATTAAAATCTCCGACGTTTATAGCAATTAGGGTTGAGTAAATCTGACAGTGTTCCTCAAATTCTGCTTGAAATTCACGAAGCATCAAACCACATTGGGGGGGGGGGGGGGGGCGTT
>BLSH010070945.1:2168183-2184124 GCA_018402905.1 Glandirana rugosa | reverse complement strand
ATTTATTTGTAGGGCACTTGCCCTAGTTTGAAGATGATTTTAGAACAGTTATATGGCTTCTACCATTAATTAATACTTTTCAGACACAGTTTGAAGATGATCCACATTCACCTCCATTTTTGCTTTTTTTATGTTTTTATTTTTTTAAAAATATTTACAGTTATTTCCCTGTCCCCATTTTTTTGTAGGGCACTTGCCCTACCCTTACCCCCATTTTACTTCCTTTTGCAGCCCTCTAAGGCTTTCCAGGACTTTGTTACAGCCATTTTTGTGCATAAAAGTTCGGGTCCCCATTGATTTCAATGGGGTTCGTTGTCCGTGCGATCGTTCGGGTTCCGTCCGGACCCGGACCCGGACTTTGTCCCGAAGTTCGGACGGACCAGCAGAACCCGAACTTCCAGAGGTTCCAGAGGCTCGCTCAACTCTATTGAGGACTTATCACTGGCATCCATTATTTGTTTGCATTGCAATCCTGGCCAGCTACACTTGTAGGAGAGGGCCTTAAGCAGAGGGGGAAGGGGGAACTTTGTGACTAAAGCCCAGTACACACAGGCAATTCTTTTTTGTTCAACCCAGCGGGCTGAAGGAAAATAAATTGAGGAGCTTGAGAGGAGTTTGCTATACTAACTATGCAATGTTAGTGCAGCGTTTCCCCCCCCCCTCACTGTACTGAGCCCCCCACTGGGCAACTGGCTGTAGGCACTGATTGGATGGCAATCGATAGAGGACAAACATTGTGGTCGGCTTCTTTCGGGTAGGCTGCTGTACACACGGGCCAAAGGTCAGCCGGTTTCTGTTGAACCGGCCAATGCTGGCTGATATTTGGCCCATGTGTACCAGGCATAAGAAGCTGACTCTTAATAAAATTACTCAAACGTGGATCACAGAGGACTATCAAACACCTACTTCAGATGTTACTGATAAAATCAACACACTAAAGTTATATATGCTCAACTAAGAAAATACAAAGCATATTATGGGCATATGGGGATGCTGTGGGTCCTTCTTCCTTGCCAAGTGGCCACATAGCAAGTGGCCCATACATGCTCATTCCCAAGCCCCACTCTGTGCGTCCATAAGACACAGAGATAGTGGCTCAGCTCTGCCCCTGGCTCCCTTCTCACTGGCTATGATTGACAGTAGCAGGAGCCAATAGCTGTAGAGATTGTGCTTTTGAAAAACAACAGACTTGCTGGATTGATCACCAGATGAAAATAGAAGAAAGAAAGCCTGAAAAGGAAACTAATACAACCATCACATCTAAGAATTGGTAAGCTGCAATATAATAAATGTTTGCTTTTGGATTTAATACTGCTTTAAACTGATTGTAAAGTCTTATATTTTTCCTATAAAAAAAAAACAAATATGTTATACTTACCTCCTCTGTGCAGTAGATTTGCACAGAGCAGCCCAGATCCTCCTCTTCTCGGGTTCCTCTTCTGTGATCCTGGCCACTCCCTCCTGTTGAATGCCCCCACAGCAAGCATCTTGCTATGGGGGCACCCGAGCTAAGTCACAGCTCCCTGTGTCCGTTCAGACATGAAGCCCTGACCTGACTCCACCCCCTCTCTCTTCTGATTGGCTAGCTGTCTTTGATTGACAGCAGCGACAGCCAATGGCATCACTGTTGTGTCTCAGCCAATGAGGAGGGAGAATCTCAGACGGCTAAGACACTCATGGACATCGCTGGACAGAGAGGGACCTCAGGAAAGTATTGGGGGGGCTGAAGGGGGCTGCTGCACACAGAAGGCTTTTTATCTTAATGCATAGAACACATCAAGATAAAAAAAACCTTCTGCCTTTACAACTCCTTTAACCACTTAACAACCGCCCTATAGACAAAAGACGTCTACAAGGCGGTTGCTTAACTCTGGGAGGACGTCTATTGACGTCCTCCCATGAATGCGCTTCCCGCGCGCCCCTGGGGCGCGCATACGGGAACATCCATTATCACCGGGTCCAGGGGACTCGGCGCATCACGGATCGCGATGAATGGTCGCTGTGAGCAGCCTTTTACCACGGGATCGGGCCGTCAAATGACGGCGTGATCACATGTAAACAAGCCGGCTTTTCTCGCTCCTCTCCGCACCGATCGGTGCATTGCGAGAGGAGAGAGGGGGGAGAGAGGACATGCTGCAGCGCTGTGGGCAATGTGTAATGCCCACAGTGCTGCTAAATGACAGTATGCACCCCCACCATCCATCCACCACCCACCCAGCCATCATCACCCCATCCATCTACCACCCACCCAGCCATCCTCACCCCATCCATCCACCACCCACCCAGCCATCATCACCCCATCCATCCACCACCCACCCAGCCATCCTCACCCCATCCATCCACCACCCACCCAGCCATCTTCACCCCATCCATGCTCACTCACCCAGCCATCCTTGCCCCATCCATGAACAGCCACCCATCCTCACCCATCCATCCATCCATGCTCATCCATCCAGTCAGCCTTACACAGCCATGCTCACCCATCCAGCCATGCATGTTCATCCATGCTCACCAAGCCATCCATCCATGCTCACCCACCCAGCCGTGCTCACCCATCCATCAATCCATGCTCACTCATCCATGCTCACCCATCCATCCATGCTTACCCATCCATCCATCCATGCTAACCCACCCAGCCGTGCTCACCCAGCCATCCATCCATGCTCACCCACCCAGCTGTGCTCACCCAGCCATCCATCCATGCTCAACCACCCAGCCATGCTCACCCATCCATCCATCCATGCTCACCCACCCATCCATGCTCACCCACCCATCCGTGCTCAGTTATCCCCATCCGTGCTCAGTCATCTCCATCCATGGCTCATTTGTGCCTCATTCATGCTCATCCATACCACATCAGTTCTCATCCGTGACACATCCATGCCACTACAGTGCCCATCCGTGCTACTACACTGCCCATCCATGCCACTACAGTGCCTATCCATGCCACTACACTGCCCATCCGTGCCACTACAGTGCCCATCCATGCCACTACAGTGCCCATCCATGCCACTACAGTGCCCATCCGTGCCACTACACTGCTCATCCGTGCCACAACCCTGCCCATCTGTGCCACTACAGTGCCTCAAAATAGTGTAAAAGGTAGTCAAATTTGATTCGAAATGTATGCCCCTAGAACATCTGACGGTGCTCCCTGCATATTAGGCTTCTGTATGTGGTCACGCTGTGTAAAAGTGTCACACATGTGGTATTGCCATACTCGGGAGTAGTAGCAGAATATATTTTGGGGTGTCATTTTTGCTAGGTACATGCTGTGTGTTAGAAATATTGTATAAATGGACAACTTTGTGTAAAAAAAATGCGTTTTCATTTTCTTTCCACATTTTCCAAAAAGTTGTGGAAAAAAATGACATGTTCAAAAGACTCATTATGGGGTAATTTTTTGGGCGTTTCCATTGTCCTGGTGCTCCAGGATCTTCAATAGTGCAAGAGGTAGTCAAGAAATTATATGTATAATTTATGCTC
This sequence comes from Glandirana rugosa, assembly GCA_018402905.1. Taxonomy (NCBI): domain Eukaryota; kingdom Metazoa; phylum Chordata; class Amphibia; order Anura; family Ranidae; genus Glandirana; species Glandirana rugosa. Next base: position 2,180,638 of record BLSH010070945.1, on the reverse strand, counting down.
CTAGAACGCCTGATGGCGCTCCCTACATGTTGGGCCTCTGTATGTGGCCAGGCTGTGTAAAAGACTCACACATGTGGTATCACCATACTCAGGAGTAGTAGAATGTGTTTTGGGGTGTAATTTGTGGTATGCATATGCTGGGTGTGAGAAATAACCCATTAACATATGACAATTTTGTGGAAAAAAATCTTCATTTTTCAAAGAATTGTGGGAAAAAATTACAACTTCAAAAAATTCACCATAACTCTTACTATACCTTGGGATGTCTACTTTCCAAGAAGGGGTAATTTGGGGGGTATTTGTACTTTCCTGGCTTGTTAGGGTCTCAATATTCAGTGATTGGCACCATAGTTTGTAGACTCAATAACTTACACAAGGACCAAATAATATACACTAATTTGTTTTTTTTTTTATTAAAGATATGTAGCAGTATACATTTTGGCCAAAATTTATGAAGAAAAAATACTAATTTGCTAAATTTTATAACAGAAACAAAGAAAAAAATAATTTTTTTACAAAATTTTCTGTCTTTTTTTAATTATAGCGCAAAAAATAAAAAACCCAGCGGTGATTAAATACCACCAAAAGAAAGCGCTATTTGTGTGAAAAAAAAGGACGCAAATTTCATAGGGGTACAGTGTTGCATGACTGAGTAATTGTCATTCTTCGCTATGCTGTAGTTTCACACACAGATTGCAGATGTTTGAAGAACAGTGATATCATATCACTGTTCTTCAAACATCTGCAAACTGTGTGTGAAGAGCAAAACCATATGCCTGTTCTTCTCTATGCTTTAGTTTCACACACAGATTGCAGATGTTTGAAGAACAGTGATATCATATCACTGTTCTTCAAACATCTGCAAACCGTGTGTGAAGAGCGAAACCATATGCCTGTTCTTCTCTATGCTGCAGTTTCACACACAGATTCCAGATGTTCACAGAACAGGTGTATGGTTCCTCCCGGTTTTAGGTAAAGTGTTCTAAACTGTTTCCAGATGTTTGAAGAACAGGTGTATGGTTCCTCTCGGTTTTAGGTAAAGTGTTCTAAATAGTTTACAGATGTGTGCAGAACAGATGTTCACTTATTCCCGGTTTCATTTAAAGTGACACACACAGTTTACAGAGGTGTGCAGAACAGATGTTCACTTATTCCCGGTTTCAGTTAAAGTGACACACACAGTTTACAGAGGTGTGCAGAACAAATGTTCACTTATTCCCGGTTTCATTTAAAGTGACACACAGACTTTAAAGATGTTTGCAGAACAGATGTTCACTTATTCCCGGTTATATTTAAAGTGACACACAGACTTTAAAGATGTTTGCAGAACAGATGTTCACTTATTCCCGGTTATATTTAAAGTGACACACAGACTTTAAAAATGTTTGCAGAACAGATGTTCACTTATTCCCGGTTATATTTAAAGTGACACACACATTTTCCAGATGTTTGCAGAACAGTGATATGGGTTCTCCCGGCTTATTTATACTTTTTTGACACAGTTTGAAGATGATTTTAGAACAGTTATATGGCTTCTACCGTTAATTAATACTTTTCAGACCCAGTTTGAAGATGGTCCACATTCACCTCCATTTTTGCTTTTTTATGTTTTTATTTTTTTTAAATATTTAAAGTTATTTCCCTGTCCCCATTTCTTTGTAGGGCACTTGTCCCACCCTTACCCCCATTTTCCATCCTTTTGCAGACCTCTAGGACCTTCCAGGACTTTTTTACAACCATTTTCAGAACTTTTAATAAAATTGCCAGAACCCCGGACCCGAACTTTTTTTGAAAAAGTCCGGGTTCGGGTCCGGGTCCCGGACACCCCAAAGTTCGGCACAGACCCAAACTTTACAGTCCGGGTTCGCTCAACTCAAAAAGAGAAGAGAGGTGCCTCAAAGTGTAGCAATATGGTTACATTTACTGAAGGTACAACATTTAGCAGCTCACGTGGTTGATGATTAAAACAGGCACATCTAAGTATGCAGGCATCCTGAGTAAAAATGTCCACATGGACCACCCTCCGCAAAATTCCTTCCACACTGTGCTCCACGAGCGCTTCAAGCCTCGATTTCAGTTCGCTCTACTTCAGGGTAGTCTTCCCTGTCATGATTGCAGACTGAGAGCAGTGACTCGGCAGTGCGGAGGATGGTCTATGTGGACATCTTTACCTCCGATGCCTGCATACTTAGATGTGCCTCTTTTAATCATCAACCATGTGAGTTTCATTAAATGTAACCATATTGCTACACTTAGAGGCGTCCCTCTTCTCTTTTATACTCTGTAGCTCCTGCTGCTGCTGGATTTTGCATCTTATCCCCTTGTGGAGGCTGCCATTTGTGGGTGGACATTCTATGGTTACACAACCTATCATGTTGCTATAATCTTTTTATATGGACTATAAACTGAAGGACTTATGAATAAATGGTTGTGGAACAAATAATCTCTTCTTTCCTTTATTTCTTATGGGGAAATTCGCTTTGATATAAGAGTGCTTTGGATTACAAGTATGTTTCCGGAACGAATTATGTTCGCAATCCAAGGTTTTACTGTACATATAAAGCCACACTGCTGTGCGGTCCTTCTGCAAAGTGTGATCCTAACTCCAGTCCATTAGAGATCTATATATATAGCCCTATATATTGGGATATACAGTATCTCACAAAAGTGAGTACACCCCTCCCATTTTTGTAAATATTTTATCATGTTACAATACTGAAGAAATTACACTTTGCTACAATGTAATGTAGTGAGTGTACAGCTTGTATAACGGTGTAAATTTGCCGTCCCCTCAAAATAACTCAACACACAGCCATTAATGTCAACAAAAGTGAGTACACCCCTAAGTGAAAATGTCCAAATTGGGACCAAAGTGTCAATATTTTGTGTGGCCACCATTATTTTCCAGCGCTGCCTTAATCCTCTTGGGCATGGAGTTCACCAGAGCTTCACAGGTTGCCACTGGAGCCCTCTTCCACTCCTCCATGGCGACATCACGGAGCTGGTGGATGTTAGAGACCTTGCGCTCCTCCACCTTCCGTTTGACGATCCCCCACAAATGCTCAATAGTGTTTAGGTCTGGAGACATGCTTGGCCAGTCCATCACATTTACCCTCAGCTTCTTTAGCAAGGCAATGGTCATCTTGGAGGTGTGTTTGGGGTTGTTATCATGCTGGAATACTGCCCTTTGTCCCAGTCTACGAAGGGAGAGGATCATGCTCTGCTTCATTAGACATGTGCAGAGCGAAAAAATTAGCTTTGTTTCATTATTTACATAAATTAGGTTAGTTAGAATTGTTTCAATTTATTTAATTTGTTTTCGGAATTTGTTTCATTAATTCATTTTCAAATCGATTTCGAATAGTTTTCCAATTTCCAAGGAGAATGGGGTGGAGTGGAAAGTGGAGGAAGAGAATGGAAAAAGATAGAATACGATAGAGAGGAATATAACAGAAAATGAAAGAATATAATGTGGTGGAGTGGAACAGAGCAGTTTTACTCTGTTGTATTCTATTCTTTTGTTTTCTATTATATTCTTTTCTAGTCTATTTTTTCTGTTCTATTCCTTTGTTTTCTATTCTATTTTATTCTCTTTGGAAATTGTAAAACTGTTTACATTCAAGGACTTTTCAAATTCGAATTTGAAAACTTTTCAAATTCAAATTTGAAAGCTTTTCGAATTTGAATTTGAAAGCTATTCGAATTCAAAAATGATTTGAATTTGTATTTCATCCGATTCTCTTTTTTTGCTATTTAGGATTCGTTTAAATTCGGTACTATTGCAATTCAGAAATTTGGATACATCGGAATTTCCAAAAAATGAAAATTCATCTGAATTTTAATTCGGAACAAAACTAACCACACATGTCTGTTCAGTATGTCACAGTACATGTTGGCATTCATGGTTCCCTCAATGAACTGTAGCTCCCCAGTGCCAGCAGCACTCATTCAGCCCCAGACCATGACACTTCCACCACCATGCTTGACTGTAGGCAAGACACACTTGTCTTTGTACTCCTCACCTGGTTGCCCCCACCCCCGCTTAACACCATCTGAATCAATTAAGTTTATCTTGGTCTCATCAGACCACAGAACATGGTTCCAGTAATCCATGTCCTTAGTCTGCTTGTCTTCAGCAAACTGTTTGCGGGCTTTCTTGTGCATCATCTTTAGAAGAGGCTTCCTTCTGGGACCAGAATTTGATGCAGTGTGCAGCATATGGTCTGAGCACTGACAGGCTGTCCCCCCACCCCTTCAACCTCTGCAGCAATGCTGACAGCACTCATATGTCTATTTCCCAAAGACAACCTCTGGATATGATGCTAAGCACATGCACTCAACTTCTTTGGTTGACCATGGCGAGACCTGTTCTGAGTGGAACCAGTCATGTTAAACCTCTATGTGGTCTTGGGCATCGTGCTGTAGCTCAGTTTCAGGGTCTTGGCAATCTTCTTATAGCCTAGGCAATCATTATGTAGAGCAACAATTCTGTTTTTCAGTTCATCAGAGAGTGATAACACCAAATTTAACACACCTGCTCCCCATTGACACCTGAGACCTTGTAACACTAACGAGTCATATGACACCGGGGACAGAAAAGGGCAAATTGGGCCCAATTTGTACATTTTCACTTAGGGGTGTACTCACTTTTGTTGCCAGCAGTTTAGACATTAATGACTGTGTGTTGAGTTATTTGGAGGGGACAGCAAATTTACACTGTTATACAAGCTGTACACTCACTACTTTACATTGTAGCAAAGTGTCATTTCTTCAGTGTTGCCACATGAAAGGGTATAATAAAATATTTACAAAATGTCAGGGTTGTACTCACGTTTGTGAAATACTGTGTATAGCATTGAATGAATTGAAAGCAGGTATGCCTTGATGGTAGCCTATTTATGCTTAAAAGTACATGGACAAACAAGAATCTCATACTTGCTTAGCATAGTAGCAGCTGAAGACCTCTAGTGTCTATCTGCATAAATACAACAAGCAAAATTAAAATAACTACTCAGCTCAGAAGCAATCACTGTAAAAATGCAAGATCTGGCAGAAACAGTTGCTTCTGTTCCATGATAAAAAGGTCTGACAAACTCCAAACTGTGCAAGAATGGAGTAGAGGGGCCGAAAAAATACCACCCTCACTTACTTCAAGATTCTAAAGTCAGGAACAAGATGGTCAGATCAAATTCTCCAGTCTGTGCTAGACAGTCATGAAGGTGTCACATCTGACAAGGGTCTTCAAAGGACTTTTCATGAGGCCCTGTCCCAGATATTCAAGTTATAAATGGTCTGGTGTGTAGTTTAGGGAATACACACCTGTGAGGCTGGGGTAGTGGTCTAGACTGAACTAAAGCTTAAATCCACAGAGCTAAGTTTCATGTGTTTTCCATAATTCTTACAATAATTAAGTTTCCTTCCTAAACAAAGTGGGTACATTACAGTACAAGAAAATACCACTCAGTTAGACACCAAACATGTCTATATTACAAGGTCCGGAAAGTAAACATTTTATACATCCTAGGAGAAATACACATCGGGTGTATATCAATTTTAGTCTCTTGCAGCCATAATGTTTTTCTTATGAATGATATGCTAGTTTTCTGATTGTGGAGTGGTCTCCATTGGAAATCTAGACTTACTTAGCAGAGTGGACATTTAGGATATTTCTACAGGACATAATAAAGTACTCCACCACACCTACAACACACTCCTCAGGCGTATTCACTGTTGGGTTATCTGCATCACCTTGCCCACGAACAAAAAAAAAGTCGCGTAAGCAGCTGTAAGCTCTTGTATTTTCAAAATTTAAGGCCTCTTCCACACAACTGGTTACATGCAGTCACCAGATTATTTTGGCAAGAATCAGTGGATTCCTGCAGCTGGAAAGACCTGGGCATGTGATTATAAACCACAGCTCAGCCTATATATACTAATGACAGGCTGACAGCAGCCACCTCCGTTCACATGTAGCATCATACAGAGTGGAAAGATGCGGTTGTGGATGGATGTCCAAGGACATCTGTCCCTAACCGCGGCTGCTGTCAGCCTATCATTACTGTAAATAGGCTGAGCCGTCACTGCTATTCACATGGTCTGGCACCAGCTGTGTGAAAGAGGCTTTAAATCCTTTTAGTTTTACTGCAGCTTATGGTTGTTTTGTAACACCTTTTCTATAAATATTTTTTTCTTTTCTTTTCGTTAAAACAATGTTTAAAAATGTTAAGCTGAAATTAACTAGAGATTGAGGAACTCCATCTCTCTGAAGAAGCTACCATAATTTAAAGTCTGTTGCATTCCTCTCTGGGAGTGGCAGAAAGCGATACATTTTTTTTTTGAAAATACATATTTTGAAAGTTTCAAATTGAAAAAGCAGATGCTGTAAATGGTGAGTGTTTCCTCTAAAACACAAAGGGGTTGATTTACTAAAAGTAGAGAGTGCACAATCTGGTTCAGCTCTGCTTAGGAGAGCTTTCAGGTTTTTTGTCAAAGCTTAATTGAACAAGCTGAAGTTAGAAGCAGATTGGCTACCATGCACAGCTCCACCAGTTTTTGCAATCTCCAGTCTTAGTAAATCAATCCCTCTGTGTGTGTAAAGGGTTAACTGCTCATTTGACCTGCCCCAGTGATATTGGCTCTCAGTCTGCTAGTGATTGTTATCCCAGAAGATGGAAAATCATTGTGCAAGGTGAGGCTGAGGATATGAATATCACATTCTGGTGTGCCAAATCGAGATCTAAAGTATCCAAACTGGGTAAAGGACCAGTCAACAATTTGGCTCGGTTCGCATCAGAACTTGCGAGCAGACAAAAAATTTGTGCGAACACACAAACCATATTAAAATCATTGGGACTCATGGGAACATGAGAATCATGGGAACATAAAAAAAGTGCTCATTTTAAAGGCTTATATGCAAGTTATTGCCATAAAAAGTGTATGGGGACCTGGGTGCTGCCTTGTATCAATTCAAAAAATCTTTTTTACAGCAGAAGTGATTTTAACCACTTCAGCCCTGGAAGGATTTCCCACATTAGGACCAGAGCACTTTTTGTGATACGGCACTGTGTCGCTTTAACTAACAATTGCGCCGTCGTACGACTTGTACCCAAACGAAATTGGCATCCTTTTTTTTTCCCCAAATAGAGCTTTCTTTTGGTGGTATTTGATCCCTTGTGCATCCCTTATGATCACCGCTATAAAAAAAAAAGAGGAACCATTTTGCAAAAAAAAACAATATTTTTTACTTTTTGCTAAAATACATATCCAAACAAATATATAAAAAACAAATGTATTCATCAGTTTTGGCCGATATATATTCTGCTACATATTTGTGGTAAAAAAAACCCGCAATCTGCGTTTATTGATTGGTGTGAGCAAAAGTTGCCGCATTTACAAACCATGTGAATTCGTTTAATGGCGTTTTTACTATTTTCTTTTACTGGTAATGGCGGAGATCTGCGATTTTTAACTGACTTTTTTTTGGACCATTGACATTTATACAGCTATCAGAAATGTAAATAGCCACTGATTACTGTATATATGTCACTGGCAGGGAAGGAGTTAACCTGCAGGGGGCAATGAAGGGGTTAACTGTGTTCCCTAGGCGTGTTCTAACTGTGTGGGGGCTGACAGGGGCATAACAGATCTAACTGATCCCGGTGACAGTGATAAGTAGATCAGTGTTATGTCCCCTGTCAGAGTGGGGAACTGCCATGTTTACATTTTTCTGCTATTGTAAGTGATCGTGGGTCGTCGGCGGACATCGAGTCTGCCCGACCCACGGCCACACTCCAGGAGCTCGTGGCGGGGATAAGAGCGCGCCATCGGTGGCGTGCGCTTGCCCCCTAGTCGTGCGTGCGCAAACCATCATTTATAGATGGTGAATCGCGTTATGCTGCCACCCTTTAGCAGTAAATGTACACAACGCCGTCGTTAAGTGGTTAATAATGATCAAAGTGAAAAAAATAAAAATGAAATATTCCTTTAAATATCGTGCCTGGGGGGTCGCCTTAGTATGCCTGTAAAGTGGCACATCTGTGTGATGTTTAGAACAGTGCCAGAGCAAAATTACATTTGTAAAGGAAAAATTGTAATTTAAAATCACTCGCGGCTGTAATGTATTGCCGGTTCCCGGCAATATAGATAAAAATCACTGAAAAAAATTATGTGCCCCCCCCCCCCCAGTCCATACCAGGCCCTTCGGGTCTGGTATGGATTTTAAGGGGAAACCCATGCCACAATTTTAAAAAACAATTACGTGGGGTTCCCCCCTAAGAGTCCGTACCAGAGCCTTCAAGTCTCGTATGGATTTAAAGGGGAACCCCATGCCAAAAATTTTTTAAAAATGGCGTGGGGGTCTCCCCAAAGTCCATACCAGGCCCTTCAAGTCTGGTATCCATTTTAAAGGGAACCCCATGCTAATTTTTTTTTAAAAAATGGGCTTGGGGTCCCCCCAAAATCCATACCAGAATCCCCCAGACCATTATCTGAGGACGCAGCCTGGCAGGGCAGGAGGGGGTACAAGCAAGCTCCCCCCCTCCAAACCGTACCAGGCCACATGCCCTCAACATGGGGAGGGTGCTTTGGGTACTTTGATGGGTAGAAGGGCCTCTTCCCCACAACCCTGGCCGGTTGTTGTGGAGTCTGCAGGCGTGGGCTTATCAGAATCTGGAAGTGGGTCCCCAGATCCCAACCCCCCTATGTGAATGAGTATGGGGTACCCATACCCATTCACCAAAAAAGGTGTATAGTGTTACAAAAAACAGTAGACAGTTTTTGACAAGTCCTTTATTAAAAATGTCTTCTTTCTTCCTCCATCTTCTTCCCCACTTCTTCTTTTGGTCTTCTGTTTCTTTTTTTGGTGTTCCTCCACTTATTCCTTGCTCTCATTGTCGTCTTCTTCTTTTTCTGCTGCCATTCCTGTTTCCGTGCCGTCCAGAGGTGACTCCCAGAATGGGCGGTCTTCAGTTGGACAGTTATTTTATAGGCAAAGGTGGGGCCACCCAGTGATGTAAATGGGTGACACCGCCCCCTCAGGTGTCACACGATGTCATAAGGGGGCGGTGTCATTCGGTTATGTCACCGGGTGGCCCCGTCCTTGCCTAATAAGTAACTATCAAACTGAGGACAGCCCATTCTGGGAGTTGCCTCTGGTCCACAGCGGGAATGTCGGCGGAGGAAGAAGAAAAAGAAGACGATGAGAGGAAGAAGTGGAGGAAGACTGAAAGAAAAAGGAGAAGACCAGAAGAAGCGAGGAAGGAGAAGATGGAGGAAGACTGTAGGAAGAAAGAAGAAGAAGCGTTAGAAGACATTTTTAATAAAGGACTTGTCAAAAACTGCCTACTATTTTTGTAACACTACACTCCTTTTTTGGTGAATGGGTAGGGGTGCAATATACCCCATACTCATTCACATGGGGTGGGCTGGGATCTGAGATTCCGATAAGCCCTGAGCCCGCAGACCCCAACAACCACCAGCCAGGGTTGTTGAGAAGAGGTCCTTGTCCCCATAAAGGGGACAAGGTGACTTGGGGGACCCCAAAGTACCCTCCCCATGTTGAGGGCATGTGGCCTGGTTCAAGAGGGGGGCCGCTCTTTCATCCCCCTATCCTGACTTGCCAGGTTGCATGCTCAGATAAGGGTCTGGTATGGATTTTGGGGGACCCCCACGCCATTTTTTTAATTTTGGTGCGGGGTTCCCCTTAAAAGACATACCAAATACCAGTATATTTACTCTTGTTGGGTGTAAAAACAGGCCCTGCTGTTGTAATTTATTTTAAAAATGGTCATGACATGCCCAAGGCAAACAGATGCAAAAAAAATTGGGCCTTGGGTGTTGGTGGTGCCAGAACACTGTAACCCCTCACAATTACTCTTGTTGGGTGCATGGACAGGTCCTGCTGTTGTAATTTATTTTAAAAATTGTCATAACATGCACCAGGCAAATAGGTGCAGACAAATTAGGCCTTGGGTGTTGGTGGTGGTAGAACACTATAACAAACCACAATTACTCTTGTTGGGCACAGGAATAGGACCTGCTGTTGTAATTTCTTTTAAAAAATTGTAATGACATGCCCCAGGCAAACAGGTGCAGAAAAATTGGGCCTTGGGTGTTGGTGGTGGCAGAACACTGTAACCCCTCACAATTAGTACTGTTGGGTGCAGGAACGGGTCCTGCTGTTATAATTTATTTTAAAAATTGTAATGACATGACCCAAGCAAACAGGTGCAGCAAAAAATGGTCATTGGGTGTTGGTGGTGGCAGAACGATGTAACCCCTCACAATCACTCCTGTTTGGCACAGGAACGGGACCTGCTGTTGTAATTTATTTTAAAAATTGTAATGACATGCCCCATGAAAACAGGTGCAGAAAAATTAGGTCTTGGGTGTTGGTGGTGGCAGAACACTCTAACCCCTCACAATTACTCCTGTTGGGCGCAGGAACGGGCTCTGCTGTTTGAATTGATTTTAAAAATTGTCATGACATGCCACAGGCAAACAAGTGCTGAAAATTTAGCCCTTGGGTGTTGGTGGTGGCAAAACACTGTAACGCCTAACAATTAGAGTTGAGCGAACCCGAACTGAAAAGTTCGGGTCCGTACTGAACTTTTGGGTGTCTGGGACCATTGATTTTATAACACTAATATGGCTTTATCCGGCTACAATACACTTAGTGAATGTAGCTTGGACATGGTTTTATAACACTAATGTGGCTTTATCCGGCTACAATACACTTAGTGAATGTAGCTTGGACATGATTTTATAACACTAATATGGCTTTATGCGGCTACAATACACTTATTGAATGGAGCTTGCAGATGATTTTAGAACAATAATCTCTCCCTTAAAGCAACAGCTGGAACCTTTACCTGTACAAGTTGGAGATGATTTTAGAACAATAATCTTTCCCTTAAAGCAACAGCTGGAAACTTTCCCTGTACAACTTGGAGATGATTTCTTGCACAAAAATAAAAAAACAGTGTTGCCTACCTCCTCCTCCTCCACTGCCACTTTCACCGCCTCCTCAACCTCCAACTTCACATCAATCTCCATTTTTTATTTTTTTATGTGATTTTAGTTTAAAAATTATTTTAAATTATTTTCCTATCCCCATTTCTTTGTAGGGCACTTGTCCAACTCTTACCCCCATTTTCCTTCCTTTTGCAGACCTCTAGGACTTGCCAGGACTTTGTTACAGCCATTTTTGTGCCTAAAAGTTCGGGTCCCCATTGATTTCAATGGGGTTCGGGGTCCAGGTCAAAATTCAGGTCAAGTCCGGACCCGAACCCGGACTTTGTCCCGAAGTTCGGCTGAACCTGCAGAACCCGAACTTCCAGAGGTTCGCTCAACTCTACTAACAATTACTGCTGCTGTTGTAATTTATTTTAAAAATTGGAATGACATGCCCCAGTCAAACAGGTGCCGAAAAATTAAGCCTTGGGTATTGGTGGTGGCAGAACACTGTAACCCCTCACAATTACTCTTGTTGGGTGCAGGAACGGGTCCTGCTGTTATAATTTATTTTAAAAATTGTAATGACATGACCCAAGCAAACAGGTGCAGCAAAAAATGGTCATTGGGTGTTGGTGGTGGCAGAACGATGTAACCCCTCACAATCACTCCTGTTTGGCACAGGAACGGGACCTGCTGTTGTAATTTATTTTAAAAATTGTAATGACATGCCCCAGGAAAACAGGTGCAGAAAAATTAGGTCTTGGGTGTTGGTGGTGGCAGTACAAACTCTAACCCCTCACAATTACTCCTGTTGGGCGCATGAACGGGCCCTGCTGTTTGAATTGATTTTAAAAATTGTCATGACATGCCACAGGCAAACAGGTGCAGAAAAATTGGGCCTTGGGCGTTGGTGGTGGCAGAACACTAACTCCTCACAATTACTCTTGTTGGGCGCAGGAACAGGCCCTGCTGTTGTAATTTATTTTAAAGATTTTAATGACATGCCCCAGTAAACAGGTGCAGAAAAATTGGGCCTTGGGTATTGGTGGTGGTAGAACACTGTAACCTCTCACAATTAGAGTTGAGCGAACACCTGGAAGTTCGGGTTCTGCTGGTCCGTCCGAACTTCGGGACAAAGTCCGGGTCCGGGTCCGGACGGAACCCGAACGATCGCACGGCTGGGCCTGAAACAGGGCTTCAAGCCTGCCTGGTCGTCTTGGGCTTGAAGGTCCACAAGCGAGTTGAGATTAACACTCTCCAATGTCACAAGATGGTGGTGGTTATGGGTTCCGGGTTAAAAAGACGTGGACAAATGACCCCGTACAGTAATTTTAGAAATTTTATTTAATGTTGTCGTCCCGGACAAGGACGCGGGTTGTTCTCATTAACACTCCTCAATCACAAGACGGTGGTGGTTGCGGGTTCCGGGTTAAAAAGACGTGGACAAACGGACACCGTACAGTACTGTTAAAAATTTTAGTTAAGTTTGTCGTCCCGGGCAA
>BLSH010070945.1:2149777-2165248 GCA_018402905.1 Glandirana rugosa | reverse complement strand
GTCTTCAGTTGGACAGTTATTTTATAGGCAAAGGTGGGGCCACCCAGTGATGTAAATGGGTGACACCGCCCCCTCAGGTGTCACACGATGTCATAAGGGGGCGGTGTCATTCGGTTATGTCACCGGGTGGCCCCGTCCTTGCCTAATAAGTAACTGTCAAACTCAGGACAGCCCATTCTGGGAGTTGCCTCTGGTCCACAGCGGGAATGTCGGCGGAGGAAGAAGAAAAAGAAGACGATGAGAGGAAGAAGTGGAGGAAGACTGAAAGAAAAAGGAGAAGACCAGAAGAAGCGGGGAAGGAGAAGATGGAGGAAGACTGTAGGAAGAAAGAAGAAGAAGCGTGGGAAGACATTTTTAATAAAGGACTTGTCAAAAACTGCCTACTATTTTTGTAACACTACACTCCTTTTTTGGTGAATGGGTAGGGGTGCAATGTACCCCATACTCATTCACATGGGGTGGGCTGGGATCTGAGATTCCGAGACCCCAACAACCACCAGCCAGGGTTGTTGAGAAGAGGTCCTTGTCCCCATAAAGGGGACAAGGTGACTTGGGGGACCCCAAAGTACCCTCCCCATGTTGAGGGCATGTGGTCTGGTTCAAGAGGGGGGCCGCTCTTTCATCCCCCTATCCTGACTTGCCAGGTTGCATGCTCAGATAAGGGTCTGGTATGGATTTTGGGGGACCCCCACGCCATTTTTTAAATTTTGGTGCGGGGTTCCCCTTAAAATACATACCAAACCCAGAACACTGTAACCCCTTATATTTACTCTTGTTGGGTGCAAAAACAGGCCCTGCTGTTGTAATTTATTTTAAAAATGGTCATGACATGCCCAAGGCAAACAGATGCAAAAAAAATTGGGCCTTGGGTGTTGGTGGTGCCAGAACACTGTAACCCCTCACAATTACTCTTGTTGGGTGCAGGGACAGGTCCTGCTGTTGTAATTTATTTTAAAAATTGTCATAACATGTACCAGGCAAATAGGTGCAGAAAAATTAGGCCTTGGGTGTTGGTGGTGGTAGAACACTGTAACAAACCACAATTACTCTTGTTGGGCACAGGAATAGGGCCTGCTGTTGTAATTTCTTTTAAAAATTGTAATGACATGCCCCAGGCAAACAGGTGCAGAAAAATTGGGCCTTGGGTGTTGGTGGTGGCAGAACACTGTAACCCCTCACAATTACTACTGTTGGGTGCAGGAACGGGTCCTGCTGTTATAATTTATTTTAAAAATTGTAATGACATGACCCAAGCAAACAGGTGCAGCAAAAAATGGTCATTGGGTGTTGGTGGTGGCAGAACGATGTAACCCCTCACAATCACTCCTGTTTGGCACAGGAACGGGACCTGCTGTTGTAATTTATTTTAAAAATTGTAATGACATGCCCCAGGAAAACAGGTGCACAAAAATTAGGTCTTGGGTGTTGGTGGTGGCAGAACACTCTAACCCCTCACAATTACTCCTGTTGGGCGCAGGAACGGGCCCTGCTGTTTGAATTGATTTTAAAAATTGTCATGACATGCCACAGGCAAACAAGTGCTGAAAATTTAGCCCTTGGGTGTTGGGGGTGGCAAAACACTGTAACGCCTAACAATTAGAGTTGAGCAAACCCGAACTGTAAAGTTCGGGTCCGTACTGAACTTTTGGGTGTCCGGGACCATTGATTTTATAACACTAATATGGCTTTATCCGGCTACAATACACTTAGTGAATGTAGCTTGGACATGGTTTTATAACACTAATATGGCTTTATCCGGCTACAATACACTTAGTGAATGTAGCTTGGACATGATTTTATAACACTAATATGGCTTTATGCGGCTACAATACACTTATTGAATGGAGCTTGGACATGATTTTATAACACTAATATGGCTTTATCCGGCTACAATACACTTAGTGAATGGAGCTTGCAGATGATTTTAGAACAATAATCTCTCCCTTAAAGTAACAGCTGGAACCTTTCCCTGTACAAGTTGGAGATGATTTTAGAACAATAATCTTTCCCTTAAAGCAACAGCTGGAAACTTTCCCTGTACAACTTGGAGATGATTTCTTGCACAAAAATAAAAAAACAGTGTTGGCTACCACCTCCTGCTCCACTGCCACTTTCACCGCCTCCTCAACCTCCAACTTCACATCCACCTCCATTTTTTATTTTTTTATGTGATTTTAGTTTAAAAATTATTTTAAGTTATTTTCCTATCCCCATTTCTTTGTAGGGCACTTGTCCAACTCTTACCCCCATTTTCCTTCCTTTTGCAGACCTCTAGGACTTGCCAGGACTTTGTTACAGCCATTTTTGTGCCTAAAAGTTTGGGTCCCGATTGATTTCAATGGGGTTCGGGGTCCGGGTCAAAATTCAGGTCAAGTCCGGACCCGAACCCGGACTTTGTCCCGAAGTTCGGCTGAACCTGCAGAACCTGAACTTCCAGAGGTTCGCTCAACTCTACTAACAATTACTCCTGCTGTTGTAATTTATTTTAAAAATTGGAATGACATGCCCCAGTCAAACAGGTGCAGAAAAATTGGGCCTTGGGCGTTGGTGGTGGCAGAACACTAACTCCTCACAATTACTCTTGTTGGGCGCAGGAACAGGCCCTGCTGTTGTAATTTATTTTAAAGATTTTAATGACATGCCCCAGCAAACAGGTGCAGAAAAATTGGGCCTTGGGTATTGGTGGTGGTAGAACACTGTAACCTCTCACAATTACTCTTGTTGGGTGCAGGAACTCGCCTGCTGTTGTCATTTATTTTAAAAATTGTCATGACATGCCCCAGGCAAACAGGTGCAGAAAAATTGGGCTTTGGGTGTTGGTGGTGGCAGAACACTGTAACCCCTCACAATTACTCTTGTTGGGTGCAGGAATGGGCCCTACTGTTGTAATTTCTTTTAAAAATTGTCATGACATGCCCCAGGCAAACAGGTGCAGAAAAATTAAGCCTTGGGTGTTGGTGGTGGCAGAACACTGTAACCCCTCACAATTACTCTTGTTGGGAGCAGGAACGGCCCTGCTGTTGTAATTTATTTAAAAAATTGTCATGACATGCCCCAGGCAAACAGGTGCAGAAAAATTGGGCCTTGGGTGTTGGTGGTGGCCTAACACTGCAACCCCTCACAATTAATTTTGTAGGGCGCAGGAACGGGCCCTGCTGTTGTAATTTATTTTAAAAATTGTAATGACATGGCCCAAGGGAATAGGTGCAGAAAAATTGGACCTTGGGTGTTAGTGGTGGCAGAACACTGTAACCCCTCACAATTCCTCTTTTTGGATGCAGGAATAGGGACTGCTGTTGTAATTTATTTTTATAATTGTCATGACATGCCCCAGGCAAACAGGTGCAGAAAAATTGGGCCTTGGGTGTTGGTGAAGGCAGAACACTGTAACCACTCACAATTATACTTGTTGGGTGCAGGAACGGGCCCTGTTCTTATTTATTTTAAAAATGTGCCATGACATGCCCCAGGCAAACAGGTGCAGAAAATTAGGCCTTGGGTGTTGGTGGTGGCAGAACACTCTGACCCTCATCATTACTCTTGTTGGGCGCAGGAACAGGTACTACTGTTTTAATTTGTTTTAAAAATTGTCATGACATGCCCCAGTCAACAGGTGCAGAAAAATTGGGCCTTGGGTGTTGGTGGTGGAAGAACACTGTAACCCCTCACAATTACTCTTGTTGGCCGCAGGAACGAGCTCTGTTGTTTTAATTTAATTTTAAAAATTGTAATGACGTGCCCTTAGCAAACAGGTGCAGAAAATTGGGCTTCTGGTGTTGGTGGTGCCTTAAACCCAAAATATTGTTGGAAACTAGCATCATTAAGATTCAGGAGGAATAGGATATGCAGTATAGGCAGTCTTCAAGGAATCCCAGATCCCTAGCAAATTCAATCAGTTGCATCAGCATCAAAGGCTTGATAGCTGCTGATCCAGGGCTGATTCATTTTTATAAATGTGAGCCTATAAGCGAAGTCTGTGGACAGGCGCACTCTATGATCTGTTACAAACCCTCCAGCAGCACTGAATTTCCATTCAGAAAGCACACTGGATGCAGTACAGGCCAGTAGCTCGATTGCATATTGAGCAAGTTCCAGCCAGTGGTCCATCCTCAAGACCCAGTAACTCAGTGGATGCTCAGTTGGAAGTCTGCTCTTGCCCCTAGATATTCCTGCACCATATAATGCAGACACTGATGATGGTTGCTTGAACCTATCAGCCCAGGGCACTGAGGACTGAAGAATTGTTTAACCACTTACTTACTGGGCACTTAAACCCCCTTTCTGCCCAGACCAATTTTAGGCTTTCAGCACTGTCACATTTTGAATGACAATTGCGCGGTTGTGCGACGTTGTACCCAAACAAAGTTTTTATCATTTTTTCCCGCAAATAGAGCTTTCTTTTGGTGGTATTTGATAACCTCTGCGGTTTTTATTTTTTTGCGCTAAAAACAAACAAATAGCGATGATTTTGAAAAAAGAACAATATTTTTTACTTTTTTGCTATAATAAATATTCAAAAAAAATATAAAAAAAAAAATATTCATCAGTTTTGGCCGATATATATTCTTCTACATATATTTGGTAAAAAAAAAATCGCAATCGGCATATTTTGATTGGCTTGCGCAAAAGTAATCGCGTCTACAAACTGTGGGAATTGATTTCTGGCGTTTTTACTTTTTTCTATTTTACTAGTATTGGCAGCGATCTGCGATTTTTATCGGGACTGTGATATTGGGGCGGACATGTCTGACATTTTTGACACATTTTTGGGATCAATGACATTTATACAGCAATCAGAAATTTAAATGTCCACTGATTACTGTATAAATGTCATTGGCAGTGAAGGGGTTAACCTGAAGGGGACAGTGAAGGGGTTAACTGTGTTCCCTGGGTGTGTTCTAACTGTGTGGGGGCTGGACTGGTCGGGACATAACAGATCTAACTGATCCCAGTGACAGGGATCAGTAGATCTGTCATGCCCATCTGTCATGTCCCCATTCACAGAACGGAAAACCGCTGTGTTTACATCGGCGGTTCTCCATTCTGCAGCTGCTAATGGTGATCAGCGGGTCTCGGGCGGACATCGAGTCGAGAGCGCGCTGCCGCAGGCTGCGAGTGTGCGTGGGGAGCGTGCACAAAGGAGGACATCCATAGACGTCCTCTGGGCATTTCAGAGCCGCGCTATAGCCAAAAGACAGCTACAGCGCGGCTCTGAACTAGTTAAAGGCATCGGCCAACCAGACACCTTCTCCACCGCTCTTCCTCTGACCGAAGGAAGCCTCAGAAACACATTGTCCAGCACCAGGAAATGGTAACCTTCCAGGGTCTGGAAAGGCATTGCACAAACTTTTCATCAAAGTATCCTGAAGAGGTTTCGTCCTCTGCTTCTTCTGCAAAGGCAGGATGAGCTTTGCAACTTTACCCTTGTAATGTGGATCAAGAAGGGTTGCCAGCCAGTAATGATCCCTCTCCTTTATACCATGAACCCTCTGGTCTTTTCACAAGCTTTTAAAGTAAAAAAATCAGTGCAAATATAAATCACCTCACACCTACAGCTGCTCACACTAAATAGTGATTTCACTTCACTCCAATAGGTAATCATAAATAAAAAATTGTAGCGCTCATAAACATATGCATATAAAGTGCAGTAATAAAATATAAGCATTGATTGCAAAAAACTCAAATGAATTGTGCATAACATAAAATAAATCAGATAGCAACAAAAAAGTTCATCAGTTGAATGGAAGTTGAATGCATGAGTCCATAGGTGTAGAGATATGATATGGGAGAAACCATCCGTGGGAAGCGGAAACAATCACACATGTGAGAAAGATCCTCCACCAATTCAATAAAGCCTCTCACCTCAATGGACAATATAACTCGCTTGATATCCCCACACTGGGGTATAACACAGAGCCCCCTGCGTCTCCAACACGATGTCCTGATCAACAACTCCAAACGTCCCAATGTATTCACAACAGCATGTAAAAAAAGGGCAGAGATCTAATGCTCTCAGCTTTAAAACATTTATTCTCCATAAAACAGTTAAAAACACTTACAAGCTTAGGCACTATGAGTCGTGCGAGCTGAAGCAGCGTGTCTCTCAATAGCCTCTGTGTGACATGCAAATGCAGGCTCCTCCCCCTATACGCGTGTCGTCACTGATTGGACTTCTTCAGTAAGGGGTCACAGGCTTTGCTGAATCAGGGAGGCCATGCAGCATACGTTTGAGGAGGCATGAGAGTCCTCAGGGGTCACTGAGGATGACATTGTCAGGAACTACCTCCTCCCAGCCACGTACAACTCCATGGGTTTCTGGGGACTGAAAACCATCCCTTGAAGACTGCTGTGCGCTATCCTCTACATCCATGCTGACATAATCCTCCTCCTCCTCTTCTTCCTGTGTGTTGGGTGACCCTGCAGGAATGATAGCTGTATAAAGGGGGCCTTGAGAGGAAAGGAAGTCATCCTTCCTGTTCTGCCTCAAGTGCCCTGTCCATGATTCCACAAAGCTTGTACCCCAGCAAGAAGACTAGAGCGACAGTGTCACTAATGCATGCATTGTCACTGCTCACCATCCTTGTGGCCTCCTCAAATAGTGACAGGATAGCGCATGCATCCTTGATCAGTAGCGAAAAGAAGCCAAGCTCCCTTGAACCTGTCCTGGTGCCATACTCACACAGGTACTCATTGATGGCCATCTGTTGTGCATGCACCCACTGCAGCATTTCCAATGTTGAGTTCCACCTGGTGGGCATGTCATAAATGAGGCGGTTGGTGGAAAGGTTGAATTCCCACTGAATGTCAGTCAGCCGAGCACTGGCATTGTATGACCACCGGAAATGACCACATACTTTTCTGGCCTGCCTCAGATAACCTGGTAAGCCTGGGTACCTGATCAAGAAACGCTGCACCACCAAATTCAGGACATGTGCCAAGCATGGAACATGTGTGAAGTGTCCCTGTCAGAGGGCAGACAGAAGGTTGGCGCCATTGTCACATACAGCCATTCCTGGCTCAAGCTGCCATAGCGTCCACCACCTCTGAGCTTGCCCCCACAGAGCTGACAAAATCTCTGCCCCTGTGTGGCTCCTGTCCCCTAGACAGACCAACTAAAGCACTGCATGGCATATTTTAGCCTGATTACTTGCGTAGCCCCTCGAACACTTAGGGAGCACTGTTGGTTCAGAGGCCATAGAGGAAGACGAAGACAAGGGGGTGGAGGAAGCAGATGTGGCAGAATCACCAACACTTTTTTGGAGGCGTGGTGGCGGAACTAGCTCCAACACTGAACCTTGTCCTGCATCCTTCCCAGCTGCCAGCAGAGTTACAGAGTGCACCATGAAGGAAAGGTAACATCCCTGACCATGCCTGCTGGACCATGAATCAGCGGTAATATGAACCTTGTTACTGACCATCCTGTCCAAGGAGGCCAAAACCTTGCCTTCCACATGACGGTAAAGAGCTGGAATTGTCTTATGTGAAAATAAATTTCTTTTGGGAAGCTGCCACTGTGGTATAGCACATTCCACAAATTCACGAAAGGGGGCAGAGTCTACCAGCTGAAAAGGCAGCAGTTGTAGTGCTAGCAATTTGGCCAAGCTAGCATTTAGACGCTGAGCATGTGGATGGCTGGGACAGTATTTTTTTTTTTTGCAGTTCAGCAACTGGGGTAAGGAAATTTGCCTGCCAAAATCAACTGGTGGTGTACTGCTAGCAGATTGGCTGCAAGTACTTGTGGCATCCATTGCTAGACCTTCACTCCTCTCAGTGCAGGCTTTTGAGAGGACTGGAGGTATAGTAGGGGTTGAGGTCACAGATGAGGGGCAAGGAGAAGTCCGCCTTGTTTTATGATGTGGCTCTTTGTGGTGCTGTTGCCATCTGACTGCATGGCAGGTCATCATATGTCTTGTCGAGCTGTTCTGGCCATGCTTGATCCACTTCAGACATAGGTGGCAAACAGCAATGGTGCGATCTACTGCACAAGTGTTGAAAAAAACACATGCCATTGAACTTTTGGAAGTCAGCAGTGCCCTGCACCTGTGGAGCTCTGTGGTGTGATGCAATAGGATGGCTGCCCTTAAACTTGCCCCTGCAGGACTTCCTGCCTTGTTGGAGTTGTGCCACCTCCTCCTCCCCATTTTCCTTCTCTCTTCTCTCAGGCACCCAAGTACAATCAGTGTCCTCATCATCCTCTCCCTCCTCATCACTGGAGCAAACTTGGCAGTATGCTGCAGCTGGGGGAACATGACTGCTAGTTTCTTGTCCTTCTGTGGCACCCCCTCTCTCTAGGCTTATGTTACCCCCTTCCTCAACCTTGGAACCAACATTGGAGCCTTCAAATTGCTGTGCATCCTCCATCAGCATGCAACTGACACTATGGTCGAATAATTCTGGTGACTCCTCTCTGCAGGATGGTGGGGCTACAGAAGGAGTAACTGTGGACAAGGATCCGGTGGAATAGGCCGCTTGGGCAGCTGCGTTGGAAGACAAACTAATATGAGCCTTGGTAACAGAGGATGAGGACGGCTTAGTTATCCACTCCACCAACTCTTCTGCATGTTGTGGCTCAATAACAGCAGAAAAAAAGGACAAGTGTGACCCACCTGCTGAGAATGCACCATGTCTGCCACCACCACTTTTCACTGTAGACACAGAGGCTGCTTTTCCTCTTTTAGTGGCCTGGGAGCACCTGCCTCACCTTGGTGGCCTTCCGGACACGACGGGGATTTTTTTGAACACCGCACTGCACTGTATTATATACTGTACACTGCCAAATGCACTGTATATATATATATATATATATATATATATATATAGTCTACACTGAATGCAGGGTATATATATATATATATATATATATATATATATACAGGCGGTCCCCGGGTTACAAACAAGATAGGGACTGTTGGTTTGTTCTTAAGTTGAATTTGTTTGTAAGTCGGAACAGGTACATTTTTTAAGTATAGCGTAAGCCAAAAAAACAATTTTTAAGCTTTTTGGATAGCATAGGAAAGGGGTGACACCCCTGTAATGTTTGTTTTGCTGTGTAAGTTTCTGTTCAGAAGATTTCACCTCACTTCCTGTCCCAATGATAATTGGATTTTGAAAATTTTGGGTTGTTGTGGAAACAAACCTTGGTGATAAAGCATCAGTGGAGACATCTTTTTCCCATAATAACTCTTACAGGAGTGAATGTCCCTTCCTAGGGGTAGATTTCCTCTCACTTCCTGTTATCTCCCTCCGTTTGCAAGTAGGAGTCGTTTGTAAGTCAGATGTTTGTAACTAGGGGACCGCCTGTATATATGTGTATATATATATACTCTATATATATATATATATTCTTACACTTCCTGCACTGACTCTATATACTATACATTGAATGTGCTGTATATAGAGTCTACACTGAATGCAGAGTATATATATATATATATACATATATATATATATATATATATATATATATATATATATGTAAGTACGTTAGTACACCCCTCACATTTTTGTAAATATTTTAATATATCTTTTCATGTGACAACACTGAAGAAATTACACTTTGCTACAATGTAAAGTAGTGAGTGTACAGCTTGTATAACAGTGTAAATTTGATGTCCCCTCAAAATAACTCAACACACAGCCATTAATGTCTAAACCACTGGCAACAAATATGAGTACCCCTAAATGAAAATTTCAAAATTGAGCCCAAAGTGTCAATATTTTGTGTGGCCACCATTATTTTCCAGCACTGCCTTAATCCTCTTGGGCATGGAGTTCACCAGAGCTTCACAGGTTGGCACTAGAGTCCTCTGCCACTCCTCCATGGTGACATCACGGAGCTGGCTAATGCTAGAGACTTAGAGCTCCTCCACCTTCTGTTTGAGGATGTCCCACACATGCTCAATAGGGTTTAGGTCTGGAAACATGCTTGGTCAGTCCATCACCTTTACCCTCAGTTTCTTTAGCAAGGCAGTGATCGTCTTGGAGGTATGTGTGGGGTCATTATCATGTTGGAATAGCGCCCTGCGGCCTAGTCTCTGAGGGAGGGGATCATGCTCTGCTTCATTATGTCTCAGTACATGTTGGCCTTCTTGGTTCCCTCAATGAACTGTAACTCCCCAGTGGCAGCAGCACACTTGACACCATCTGAACCAAATAAGTTTATCTTGGTATCATCAGACCACAGGACATGGTTCCAGTAATCCATGTCCTTAGTCTGCTTGTCTTCAGCCAACTGTTTGCGGGCCTTTTTGTGCATCATCTTTAGAAGAGGCTTCCTTCTGGGACGACAGCCATGCAGACCAATTTGATGCATTATGCAGTGTATAATCTGAGCACTGACAGACCGACCCCCAACCCCTTCAACCTCTGCAGCAATGCTGACAGCACTCATATGTCTATTTCCCAAAGACAACCTCTGGATATGACGCTGAACCCGTGCACTCAACTTCTTTGGTCGACCATAGTGAGGCCTATTCTGAGTGGAACCTGTCCTGTTAAACCATTGTATGGTCTTGGCCACCGTGCTGAAGCCCCGTTTCAGTGTCTTGGCAATCTTCTTATAGCCTAGGCCATCTTTATGTAGAGTAAAATTTATTTTTTTCATATCCTCAGAGTTCTTTGCCATGAGGTGTCATGTTGAACTTCCAGTGACCAGTATGAGAGGGTGAGAGTGATAATACCAGATTTAACACACCTGATCCCCATTCACTCCTCAGACCTTGTAACACTAACGAGTCACATGACACTGGGGAGGGAAAATGGCTAATTGGGCCCAATTTGGACATTTTCACTTAGGGGTGTATTCACTTTTGTTGCCAGTGGTTTAGGCATTAACAGCTGCGTGCTGAGCTATGTTGAGGGGACAGCAAATTCACACTGTTTTACAAGCTGTACTCTTACTACTTTATATTGTAGCAAAGTGTCATATCTTCAGTGTTGTCACATGAAAGATCTAATAAAATATTTACAAAAATGTGAGGGGTGTACTCACTTTTGTGAGATACTGTGTGCATATATATATATATATATATATATATATATACACACAGTATCTCACAAAAGTGAGTACACCCCTCACATTTTTGTAAATATTTTATTATATCTTTTCATGTGACAACACTGAAGAAATGACACTTTTCTACAATACAAAGTAGTGAGTGTACAGCTTGTATAACAGTGTAAATTTGCTGTCCCCTCAAAATAACTCAACACACCGCCATTAATGTCTAAACCGCTGACAACAAAAGTAAGTACACCCCTAAGTGAAAATGTGAAAATTGGGCCCAATTACCCATTTTCCCTCCCTGGTGTCATGTCACTCATTAGCGTTACACGGTCTCAGGTGTGAATGGGGAGCAAGTGTGTTAAATTACTGGTCACTGGAAGTTCAACATGGCACCTCATGGCAAAGAACTCTCTGAGGATCTGAGAAAAAGAATTGTTGCTCTACATAAATATGGCCTGGGCTATAAGAAGATTGCCAAGACCTTGAAACTGTGATGCAGCACGCTGGCCAAGACCATGCAGCGGTTTAACAGGACAGGTTCCACTCAAAATAGGCCTCGCCATGGTCTACCAAAGAATGTGTGCACGTGCTTAGCATCATATCCAGAGGTTTTCTTTAGGAAATAGGCATATGAGTGCTGCCAGCATTGCTGCAGAGGTTTAAGGGGTGGGGGGTCAGCCTGTCAGTGCTCAGACCATAAACTGCATACTGCATCAAATTGGTCTGCATGGCTGTCGTCTCAAAAGAAAGCCTCTTCTAAAGATAATTCACAAGAAAGCCCGCAAACACTTTGCTGAAGACAAGCAAACTAAGGACATGGATTACTAGAACCATGTCCTGTGGTCTGATGAGACCAAGAAAAACTTGTTTGGTTCAGATGGTGTCAAGCGTGTGTGGCGGCAACTAGGTGAGGAGTACAAAGACAAGTGTGTCTTGCCTATAGTCAAGCATGGTGCTGGGAGTGTCATGGTCTGGGCTGCATGAGTGCTGCCGCCACTGGGGAGCTACAGTTCATTGAGGGAACCAAGAATACCAACATGCACTGTGACATACTGAAGCAGAGCATGATCCCCTCCCTTCAGAGACTGGGTCACAGAGCAATATTCCAACATGATAACGACTCCAAACACACCTCTAAGACGACCACTGCCTTGCTAAAGAAGCTGAGGTTAATGGACTGTCATGTCTCCAGACCTAAACCCTATTGAGCATCTGTGGGGCATCCTCAAATGGAAGGTGGAGGAGCACATGGTCTCAAACATCCACCTGCTCCGTGATGTTGTCATGGAGGAGTGGAAGAGGGCTCCAGTGGCAACCTGTGAAGCTCTAGTGAACTCCATGCTCAAGAGGGTTAAGGCAGTGCTGGAAAATAATGGTGGCCACACAAAAGATCGACACTTTGGGCCCAATTTGGACATTTTCACTTAGGGGTGTACTCACTTTTGTTGCCAGCTGCTTATACATTAATGTGTGCTGAGTTATTTTGAGGGGACAGCAAATTTACACTGTTATACAAGATGTACACTCACTACTTTACATTGTAACAAAGTGTTATTTCTTCAGTGTTGTCACATGAAAAGATAAAATAAAATATTTATAAAAATTTGAGGGGTGTACTCACTTTTGTGAGACACTGTATATATACTATGCTGCATATATATATATTAAATAAACGTGGGACACACTTCTCCTGTGCAAAATTCTTATTTAATCCATATTCTACAAATAGAAAAAAGTAGCAAAGTCATCAGCAAGTTATCAGCAACTGTACAGTTTCGGATATGCCTGTCCTTCATCAAGCTGTGTGTTTTATATATATATATATATATATATATATATATATATATATATATATATTCTTACACAGCCTGTATATAGGCTACACTAGATCTATATACTACACTGCCTGTATATACGCTACACTAGATTAATATACTACACTGCCTGTATATACTCTACACTGTATCTATTCACTACACTGCCTACCCGCCACTACCTAAACTAGCTCAATGTTCACGTCTCTCTCCACGTTCACACAGTACATACAGCTGCTGTACAAGCGGCCTTATATAGTGTGGGGCATGGACAGAGACCCCTGAGCCATGATTGGCCAAAGGCACTCTGCCTTTGACCAATCATGGCTCTCACAGCAGAGCGTGCTGTGAGTGACCAAAGCATGCAGGTCATATGCATGCTTTGGCTAATCAGTGGGTGTAATTTTCTGCGGTCTCCGCACTGCATTATGGGGCGCTCACATTTAGCGCGAAGGCCCCATAATGTTCAAGATTCGGCAAAGGCTGAACACCCAATGTTTGAGTCGAACTTACGAACAACGTGCCCATCCCTAGTCAACAACAAAGATCTTGTATGCCCAAGATATTGTAGTCAGCTCAGGTATTTGGGCCTTGCAAAGAGGGCACTGCATAATATGTAAAAGAGATCCACCCAGGAAAATCAAAACATTGGTATGACTTTACTACTCTCATCAAGTGAGAAATAATACCTATGAATTTAACATACAGAGATGTATTTCATTGTACCTTTTACATATATTAATGGCAAACAGTATTAAAAAAAGTAGAGGATATGAGGTTGCATATCTGATTAGGTTTATTGTAAATTACAATTATGCACATGACTATTTTAAATGAGTATTTTTGATGAAAGCTGTCCAGTTCATTCCTGAGACGTGACAGAGCTCAGAATTTTGCTGGCCACATGCTCCAGGAAACATGTTAAGGTCTGTAACAGCAGTGCCAACATCCTACTTGGAAAAGAAGAATATAGCATGTGTCATGTTAACAGTAGCAATATTTCACTGCATGTGTTCAGAATTAAGCAATCGGCAGGAATAGATTGGAAGTCTGGCACAATTATGAAGCATCTAGGGATTTGTGAGGGTTAAGGGGCACCTGACTGCCAGCTGTCTCATCTGAAAAAGTTAAATAATTTAATAAATAAGTAAGCAAGCATATTTTAGTACCATAATAATACATGTTTCCTAAAGCAGACAGTGTGTTTTGGGGTACGTTTATTATTTCTAAGTTTATAGTAAAACTAGAGTCGCAATATTTATACCTAGGTCCCAGGATTTCATGCATGGTGATGAATACATAAATCAACTCAAGATTAAATCCTATTTGCACTTATGTAAATTATTCTCGATAGTCGTGGTCAGGTTTTGACTGGGAATCCTGCAATAAAGGCATTTGCTAGAAGGGTTTGTGTGTCTGGAAACACATTGCCAGTGAGTGTTTTTCACCTTATTCTTTTTTTCATCCCTTTTTTTTTTTATCTGTATCTTGTGTATCTGTATCGAATAAATAGCAAAACGGTAGCAAAATTATAATAAGCCTCCAGACAATTTCTTGTTGTTTTGGGTAAAGGGGAGAAGAGTTCAAACTTCTCTCAGGTTTTTTTTCTGTCTGGGACCATAGTGGGGAGATTTTGGATAACGTGGAGAAGAGTCAAGATTTCTGTCAGGGAACACAATGGGTGGATTTTCACTCACTTCGTGTCCATGTGACAGTGACACCAAGGGGAAGCTTGCCACTGAGTCAGGGAGGAACAGACAGTTTTGCCCTTACATACACTAGCAAGAGAATGTCACCTGCACACTAAAGATCTCCAGAAGGGGTCCAAAGCTTTATTGAGCGATCACATCGTTACAGCAGATTGCAGCATTTCAGAGCCACACAGGACTCATTCATCGGGTCTGATGAAGGGGTCCTGTATGGCTCCCAAACATTGCATTTTGCTATAACGGTGTGATCGCTGAATAAAGCTTTGGACCTATTCTGGAGATCCTTGGTGTGCTGGTGACATTTTCTTGCTCTGACTTGAAGCGGTTCAAGCTGGTGGTCTCTTCAGCACCCACTTAAATGCACAGCCATTTCTACAGGAACATGTGAATTGGGAATAGTATGTTGGATGCTTATATACACGAGAACACCTTCAGTCAAGAGAAAGCCATCAATAAATCTACATATCATCAATTATTGCCCATTTGAGATTTATTTGTTTACATTTGAGCTCCAATATAAACTTTAACCACTTGACAACTGGGCACTTAAACCCCCTTAACAACCAGACCAATTTTCAGCTTTCAGCGCTCTCACACTTTGAATGACAATTACTCAGTCATGCAACATTTTAACCAGACCAACAATTCCCCCAAATTCACGGGTCAACAGTTCACCAATTTCAAATATAACCTCGAGTTTACATTTGTTTATTTAGAGTTTACCCGTTATTAACTACTATACATCTAAATAACTACCGAAAGAGAACTGACTTCCACAAGAGCACATATATTCGTAGGTTGTATGATAAGGGTTAAGTGTACAAGGACATCTTTACCGACACGTAAATTCACCCACGACTTCTCTGGTGGTCGAACTTGGCGAAGTTCAGTCTCGTTCTTTTACAGTGGTCGTGTGGTTCCTAGAGGTCTTATCCAGGTTTCG